>JASVER010000120.1:1044482-1228871 GCA_030449065.1 Oceanodroma leucorhoa
GCCGCGGCCTCTCGGCGGCGGGGAAGGGCGGGCGGCGGCGCCCGGCGCTGAGCCCGACCCCCGAGTCTGTCCCGGCCGCCCCGGCGAGGCCCGCCCAGCCCGGCCGGGCGAGGCGGAGCGCTGCGGTGGCCGGAGCCGCGGGCGCGGAGCGCAGGCAGCACTGCGGCGGGGAGCCGGCTGCGAGCCCCGGGGCTGATCCGCCAGCGCCTGGGTACCGTTTCGGAGCGGGAAGGGCCGTATAACCCGTTATCCGTCCGGAAGCGTCTCCCCGGGACGGGGAAGGAGTGACTTCCCGCAGGGACAGGGTCCCCGGGCAGCTGGGGGGCGGCACTGCCCGGAAGGCGTTAGGGGTCAGGGCGATTGCTTGTATTGCAGTTTTCCAGCAGCGCGGAGTCAGAGGAGCAGTGACATCGCTGGGGAGTGTCCCCGCGCTGTGCCAGGGTGGGATGGGACCGTGGCACCTCTCTGACAGCGGGAGGGTGACAGCTGAGGTGCTCCGGGGCAGTGGGCACAGGCGGTTGGGGCTTCCCCCCCCTACCCTGGGGGCTGCCCTGGAGCCTGGTCAGCCCTGGAGCAGGGGGAGAGGAAGCCCCAAGTTCACGCACTGGGAAGCCACCTCCCGTAGCCGACAGCAGTCCAGTGCTGCTTGCATTGCTGAATTACTAGAGACACTTCATCTTGGTGAAGTAATAGAGAAAAAATACTAGTTATTATTTGCCTTCTTCATCCAGAGACCCCGTGACCCATCTTCATCCCTGTGACACAAACCTCTATTCCTGTCATACCCAAGAGGAAACTGCAGCACAGAGAGATTAAAACCAAGACTCAGAAAAGCCAGCAGCCTCAAGCTAGTGCCTGACGTGATATTCTGCATCTCAGAGGTGTTGGCCACCGCAGAGCCTATCAGAGACCAGGTTGGAAATGCTGGCTTGGGAGAGAAACAAATGTGTTCTCCTTATTCCCAGACCCAGCAGAGCCCAGCACAGAGCGGTCCTGGCTGTGTGAGAAGCTCTGTTGGTGCAGGCAATGGAAGAATGCCAGCTCGCAGCAGCTGAGGATCTGATTCCTCTTCTGTTCTGTTCTATTTGTGCATGGACTATGCTGAAACCTGCCAGGGGTAGGTTGTAGCTGTCCCTGGCCCTAAAGCAGCCAASAGAGACTGGGAGTGTGCCCAGCCTGCAGATCAAACTTCCAGCACCAGGATGACAACTGGGAAAGGAAGGTGGTGGGAGAGATCGTTCACCCCCAGCTCTACCATTGTAAGCYGTGGGCCCTGGGCCATACTTGCACTCAGCCTCCCCATATGGCCCTCTGCAACCTGGACCAGAAGGGGCTTGGGAACAGAAACATCCTCGTCTGGACMTGGAACTGGTTGTCTAAGCCATGTCAGAAACCTTTTACACAGGACCGCTTTGAGAGCTGGGTCTCTGGGCTTGGGAATCCTTCAGCATGGACAGGACCCTGAGAGCATGAAGAGTCCCCATTCCCACTTGACCAGATTTTCAGCTGGCTAATTTTAACCTAGCCTAAATTTATTCAGAGGAGCAATGCACAGCAGCACAGCGTGTGGTCCATACAAAAGGGGTCTTACCCAAAGGCTTGGTATCAGCTTCAACATCCAAGTTCCAGTGGTTTTTCAAAAGTGACACCGCATTGAGATGAAGGCCTAACACATTTTGTTTCCAAAATTCAGGAGCTGTTCGAGATCTAGAGCCATACTTTGAAAAAGCCCTTGTGCCTGCTTCACTCCTTTCACTTAGGCTCTTTTTCCACTTTTTGTTTCCTTGGTGGTGGCTTTTTTTTAAATGTGAATTATCATCATGGAGAGTTTCCCTGAATAGCACAAATCGATGATTCTCTCTGAGCAGCTGCTCGGTCTGCCCAATACCTGCTGAACAATTCCTTCCATTTCCCTGCTGGGCTGTAGCTGCTGCTGCTGTTGCGGCACTTGGATTTCAWATTTGCCATCTTTGTGCCCAAGCGTCCACTACACCTGAGCTCCGCTGTGGTCAGTAATGGCTGSGGAAATCCGGGTGCCACATGGTTTAAACTAGGCATGCATGGCTTGGTGGTCAGTGAAGGACACGGTCCCTTTCAGCTGCAATGAACTCGTGTCTCAGCACAATGTTAGATGRGACCAGACCAGAACTGCTATCTTCATATTTCTCTAAAAACTCATGGGAGTTTGACAGCTCCCACAGTCTCCCAGGCACTTCAAAATCCCCCAGCAACTCCTGCTTCACAAAGTTGTTCACAGGGAGCYGTGAGACAGATCCTGCGTGCATGATGAGAGATTTACCTGCTCAGGGAGATGCAGGACAAGCGCTGTGCAAGTTGAGGTGGCTACTCGGGCTGCTGACTGACCACAGGGTGGCCTGGTGCTGTTTGCCTGGTGTGATTTCTCTGCTTCAGTTGTTAATCACACTGCTTAATGCCGTTACRGACAGCAGTAAGGCGTTACAGTAATGGGAACTGTGCAATAACCTTGCCTAGAATAGAACAGAGTGGAGCAGAACAATGGCTCATTTCTCTTTGCAGGCACATCTTTTTCTATTCAGAGCTCATTAACCCCTATGTCCCAGCTGCATTCCAGTCCAGAGATGTAATGTCTGCTAAACTGCAGAGAAATTATCAGAGGACTGCTACAGTAGTTCTCGGGGTCGGCACTGCTCTGGTCCAGAGGTAGCTGCATTTTCATRGAAGCAATTGCTGAACTAATGTTATAGACRCTGGGTTTATAAAAAAGTTGTRCAAAACTTCCCATAGGATCATCCCRTGGTGTTTTGCAACTCCAGGTCATTTGCACAATAGAAGCATGAAGCAATCAAAGCCTTTTATGTTTTCAGCATGAATAGATCTATCAAATTTCACAACTCCAAAATGGGACTCATTTTAAAATTAATATTGATAATTAGCAGTGCATGACTAAGCTTGAGTGGGTGCTTCCATGGGGRACTTGAGAAATACTCACTGTTTTTAGTAGCAGATGGGGGACTGGTGCAACCGACTGCTTTAAGGAAGCTGCCCTTCCAGAGCACATGGGATGAGGGACACAACAGGGAAGTCCTACTTTGGATTCAATAAAAAGCATCCTGAGATATGGATGCCTCACAGCTGAGTGCCATTTTATTGGATATGTTCCCACTGATAAACTTAAGGGGATCCATGTAACTTTCCAAAAATTAAAAGCAAGAGACAGAAGCGGGAAAATGYTCTATCTCCCGGCGCAGATAGAGGCCACCTGGCTCAGCCCAGAGCAGACCAAAGACAGGGGTTCTGAGGTTGTCCCCACATAGATCTGCCAAGTGCCTGCAAGGAGGCAGAGCTGAAGCAGCAAGGGGAGAGCGTATCACTGACTTCAAGTGAATCAGGCATGACTTTGGGGGCTCTCAGTACCCCTGAAAAATCTTTTTCTTATTTTGAGTAGGCATCTGTGAGCGGCTCTCAAAAATTGTACTAGTGAATTGGGAAGCTTTGGAAAAGGTTGTGCCTGTCTCTAGGAGCTCTGCACTGTTCATTTGTTCTCATTCTTTCCTAGGGAGAAACCAGTGTGSTTCCTATGAAGAAAACACATCAGCGATGATGCTACAGGCTAGGTCTCACATGAAGGTCCTTGATACGAAGGGCAGCTCTCCGCTTCTGTAGCTGATGGGTGAGGACAACAGCTTGGTAAAAGGAGTTACCAAGAGCTGGCAGGATGAGTTACAGCTCACCCTCTGTGCATGACTTGTATCACAGCACCACCACCGCGGCCAAGCCAGACCCAGGGACAACTCTTGATTTGACTGTACCAGAAACAGCTACCATAAGCCCTGAGACTACCAGTTTCAACAGCACCAAAATCCCAGATGTGGCCACCACTGGACCCGGCATGAGCACAATGCTGCTGTCCTTTGGGATCATTACTGTGATTGGGTTGGCTGTAGCTATGGTAAGAGAGSCCTGCTAAATATTTCTGTGTCTGTTGAGGGTGGAGGGTGGCAAAGGGGCTCTAGGACTGATTTGGGTTGAATAATTTATTTGCGTTCTACTTAAAGGCTCACCCAGAACTGCTGGGAACTGATAGTTCCTGAGGTCCCTTTCTTTTTAAGGCCTTTATCCAGTGCTCCATTATTTCTGCAGTCTCCCTGAGGTCTAGTCCGAACGGGATGCTCAGCAGGCCTAGAGGAAGCCATAGGTAGTATCAGTATTTATTTTTAATAGCAACAGGAAGTTCAGTTAAAAGAACACAAAGCAGATTCTGTTCTGACTTGTTAACTGGAACACTTGCATTCATTTAAACCTTGTCAACATGGGGGCCCTGCAAGAAAGTTCATCCAAATTAACTTTTAAAGCAGACTGTTAAAACCACGTTAATCTCCCCTGTGGACAGGCCTTTTGAATTAAAGTGGCCTGAATCCATTTTAGCTAGACTCATTCTGGACTGCATTTCCAAGGTTCTGCTTGCTGGGTATCAGCAACGTCCTTGAGGATTTGCTGCGTAACTAACCTTGCCATTAATGCTGTAGGCAGAAGCTTTCAGAAACTATCGTTCTGGGCCTGACACGGGCAATGCGAGTGCTGCAGTTCTTCTTTTGATATATAACCAGATCGTTTACCTGCCAACAGAGAACAGAAGGTAGCAGCAAGCTCCCATTCCTCGTATGAGGAAGAGCTTCACTAATAAAACCATCAGAGGAGCCTACAGAAAGGGACTACTGCAAAATTTCATGGCAGGCCCAAGGAGGAGTTTTTCCAAAAGTCCCTAAGAGAACCTGGAAACATTATCCTGGAAACGGTCATAAGTTCCCAAGAGCAACATCCAGCGTTCGTAGTTCTCAGAACAAGGCTCTGGAGGCCAAAAGCCTCACTTTCTTCCCAGCGCAGCCACTCTTACTGGSTGACATGAGGCAAGTCACTGAGCATGCCCTCTTTGCTTCTTCTCTTTATACTGGGGAGGGGGTAACAGCACTTCTACGCTGTAGGAAATCCACAGATGAAARCCACAAAGGGAGTGTTCTTCATCCACTCTTAAATCGCAACATATGTCCTGCAGCCACCAGAAATGTGCTGAGCTACACCTAATAATAATACACCTAATACTCTTACTACTACTAACACACCTAATAACAGGCCACTTGAGCACTTAGTGTCAGATATAATGTGCTACCGAGCTTACACTGATGCATATGAAATTTCGTTTTCCGTTGTCATTTCTCCCTTCCCCCTGCTTTGGTGCGCAGTGACACCAGGCTTGCTACGCCTCCTTTCTGTGTGCCCTGTGCCCAAAATTTCTCTTCTCAGCTGTTCCCCATCCTACTGGGACTGTTGTAATGATGGTTTGCTTTCTCCTTCAGGTTCTGTATATCAGGAAGAGGAAGAGGTAAGTAACGTCTGTTGTTGGCTGAAGGGAACTCAGTGCTTCAAAATCCAGAGAGAGCTAGGAAGGAGATAGGGAGATGGGGAGAGTGTAAGGGATGGCTGTCTGAGAACAAGCCTATGGGGAATCAGCTGTGTGTGAATGAGGAAGGGGTAGGAACAGTGCACTCCTGGTGTTGGCCCACCTTCTAACACCAGAGCTTCAAAGACTCCTCCGCAGCTTTGGAAAGGAAAACATGTTGAGCAGGAGGAGGTTAGGGATCCTGCAAACTCTTCATGCTTCTTCTATGAGATGCACTAAAACAGAGGAAAGTGTTACGAGTGTATAAAGAAGCTGAGAACTCTGTCATGAGAGGTGTGGATCTCACATTTCAGCCATTCCCAGATCCCTATGTTTTCCAACAGCCCGGGCCAACGACACTGGCCTTGCAAGGCTGAAGGCCACTTAGCTGCAGTCACAGCAACTGGCAGCAGCACAGTGCAGAGAMGCAGCTTTCTAGCCCAAGACTTAGTGTCTTAATTTCCTCATTAAGCTCCTGGCTGAACATAGAGCGGAGAGCCGCATGCAGGGAGACACACGTCTTGATTCTTCCGTCTCTGACAGCAGGGACACTGGTGAAGATCCATTAGATGTGGT
This sequence comes from Oceanodroma leucorhoa, assembly GCA_030449065.1. Classification (NCBI taxonomy): domain Eukaryota; kingdom Metazoa; phylum Chordata; class Aves; order Procellariiformes; genus Oceanodroma; species Oceanodroma leucorhoa. Next base: position 1,050,478 of record JASVER010000120.1, read on the forward strand.
ACCTCCTCCCTGCCTGACTCTTGGTGGTAGGCCTGGCCTGGCCACAGAYTTTCAAGAAGTGCTGCTGCCCGCTGTAAAATTTCCAGACCCTGAAGCCCAGATCTGGGTACTGCCACAGGAGCAGCTAATGCTTGGCCTGTGAATATAGTGCTCTGGAGATAATGGTTGTGTTGGCAAACCCATCTAGAAGCAGGGAGGGAATGTGTCATCCTAACACATGCCAAAATAGATATTTGTGGTGACACTGCCAGTAACTGCTTGTGTTTCCCTCCCCCACTSCCCAAAACTCAGCTACAGCCTAAGGCAGGGCTCAGTGTTTTCACAGGAGCATGCCCACCCATCCATCCTCCATCTCTGAGCTGCCCAGTACTTAGGGAGACCCCTTGGGGTAATACTTTATAGCTCTGTCACTTGGAGCAATGATACAAGACTAAGAACAGTCTGTCCACAGGCATCAGCCTCCTATGAGAATCTCTCTCTTTCCTATTTGTTTTTTATTGTTTTTCTATTTATTTTTATGTGCTTCAACCCCAGAGTTAAAGTACTACTCTTAGGCCACTGGAGCTAAAAGTGGACTTCTGCTGGCAGACATAGCGTGACATGGCAGGTCTGGCTGTTGTGGGCAGAGGGACAGGGGAGAAGTTGCAAAATGCCTAGCCAGTATGTTCCACTGTCTGTTTTGTCCCACMACATAAAGCTTGATCTTTTAAGGTCTGCAGGAACTTAAATCCCTGTCTGATTCCTCTGTGTGTAACGCCTGCCAACATAGATTAGTGATGGCAGTTAATCCCTGTAACTGCACGCTGGGTATCTTCCACTCCTGCCAGCTGTGTGTAGTAGGTTCTTATCCTCATCCCTGCAGAACAGGGCATCACCCTTATCCAGCAAGAGCAACAAGAGCAGAATTCCTATGCAGCAGGAGAAACAGCCTGCGGAAAGCCTCAGCAGTGGGGTGGGGAAGGCAGCCTGAGCATCTGTCCTTCCCAGCCAACCCTTTCCCTTCCCTCCCACGGGCAGGTTGGAGAAGCTACGGCACCAGCTCATGCCCATGTACAACTTTGATCCCACTGAGGAACAGGATGAACTGGAGCAGGAGCTGCTGGAACATGGGCGAGATGCAGCATCTTCCCAGGCATCACAGAGCAAGGTAGGCAGCAGGGGCCAGCGAGTTGGTTACTACAACCACTGGCACCTGCACTGCTTTTGTTACAAAGAGCTTTTGTAGGGTTGTAGGGTAAGGAAACCATGTAAGACCTGAGGAGGACTTTCCCCATCTCTGCCAGCCCTGGAGATAGGGGGCTTGAGCATTTTGGAGTGCTTAGGATCGACTGAAGAGCCGGGCAACTAGGATGAAGAGCCTRGGGAGGCAAAGGGCTGGCTCTACTCAACTAGGAGAGAGAAAAGGGCACTTCAGTAATTAAGGGTGAGTTTAGTACAGTTTACCACCCAAGGCACCACAAGGGAGCTGTAGGATGAAAGCCATTTTCTGGGAGACAGGGCTTCAGTGCCCACAAAGCACTGAAGCTCCTTTGCCCTGGCCCTGAAAAGCAAATAGTTTCCACCCAGTTTTAAGGTATCCCTGCTTTGCCTAAGGATGCAAGTGCGGAACAAGGCCTTGCTGAGGGAAAGCCTGTAATCATAGCAGTTAACTGTGCTGCAAGCCCTGAAGAACGCAGGCAGAAAGCCTGCACATTGTTGTGGCATGGCACATCTGGTCTTGTCAGTGCCTCCAGGCCAACCTTGCTGGGCACAGAGCAGGTATGGCTCAGAAAGAGAAAAGGGAGGGGAGTTCTCCATTTTAATTTGGGGAGAGGGGAAGAAGGCTTTCCTTTGACCACTTCTGAGTATTCAAAGGCATGCAGCATGCTGAGAAACGATAAGGTCCTCAGAGACCACYGACTTACTACATTTGTGAGTTAGGAAAAGAGCTTGATAGCTTGGCCAGTTATTTTTGGTTAATGGTCCAGATGGGTCTTTGACAAGAGGCTATCTCCTTCCCCAGTGTACCAAGAGGTAGGAGAAATAGGGAGGAAAGGCTTCTCACCATTGTTTGCAGCCAGCTTCACAGTGTTTTCTGTTTCCTTTGTCACCACCACCACACAAAAAGCCTTTCTGAAAGACAGAGCCAGCAGGGATGGTTGGAACAGGTATGTCTCTTAGCCAGTGATGCAGCCTCCCCTTAGAGTAGACAYCTCTCCTTTCTTGAATTTCTCACTAGCTGCTCTGTGTTGCCTGTGTCTTCCCTTGCTTTTCCAGTTCCAGGAGCAGTTCTCCCAAACAATTTTGACTTTCCACGCACTTTACACCTTCAGATAATCTGTGGCCAGCTTGGTGTGGGCAGAAAGGGGAAGAAGAGATAATAAATACAACTGTAATTATAAAATATTTACCTTGAGACATGCTTCCTAACCTGCTAAAGAGCACAAAGGAGAAGTGTGTGTTCGAATATGAAAGATAGTCAACATATTCCATACATGGTTTGGGAAAGCAGAAATACCGTTGTATAAAAGCAAAGGATCTTGTCCTCTGAGTAGCACATACCAGGAAAACAGCAGATCCCTCTATTAGCGCACATAGAGGACTTCCCTTCAGGTAGTWAAGGGGGGAAATGACAAGGCCAGAGTTAAACTTAGCACAGTAAAAGCAGATCCTTCCTATACAGGGACTGGCCAGCAGGATACCTCAGATCCCTCCAGAGCTTGCTAATGCATAGATACCTCTGCTTGGAAAGTATGCAAGTCTAAAGGCTTAACATAATAAGAGAGGGAGAGTCTAAAACAACAGCCAAAGTTCAGTCTAYGGCACGTTTCCAGGCCTTCTTGATGTTTCAAGTCTTTTCATGCTGCTTAGTATATATAAATAGTGAGACCCAGTAATCCAATGATGTGGGGATTTTAAGCTGGCATGGATGTGCTGACTTGCTCTCTGGCYTGTTGTATTTTTCTGTCACAGCCTTGTTAATGCCATGTTAGTCAGCCAGCCTCCCCTTAGTAAGGGGCAGAGTCTCATTACAATACTGGGCAGTCTGTGCCCAAGCACACGCACCCGAGCAACAGCAGACTTGCTGGGTCTCATCTTTCACTGCTTCAATGCAGATTCTGCTGACAAGTCAAGGAGCCCTCCAGAGACCCAGCCGTCTTGTGTTCACAGACGTTGCCAATGCCATCAATGCATGAACAATACCTGCCCCTGCTCTGGGATCATGCTGAGACTGGGGAGGATGAAGCCAACAAGCCAGTGACTTCCCGCAAGCATGGCCGATCCGCTGAGCCCACCTGGTCACCCTGTTGGTTTGTGTTACAGATGGGCACAAGCACTGGGAACTGTCGTCACTTTGGGAAGCAAACCCTTTGTGATGGCAATGGTGATTTTTTGGTGCGTCTGTCACCACTGAAAGGTCCTGAGCTCCAGTTTCTGGGGTGCTGCTGACTGATACCATCTACCAAGCTGCGTGTTTAGGAACAGTGCCTGCTTTGTTGTAGATTCACTTGTCAGAGCACATGTGCACGCTCTCTGGGTCAGGGAAYGAGGAGAGGTGCATGTTTCAGAGAGCTTCCCCATCGGCTTTGTGCCACCAGACCCCAAGGAAAGCGATGAACGAGCCTCTCTGTGCAGTGACCCCAGCTTTGGCAGATCCTGGAGGGGTGACTGCTGGCAAAGCCCCTTTGACCAAGGAGAGCTGACTCCCCTAGCTGAGTGGTAATCTGGGGCACGCCAGGGAAAACACATACCATGGGCTTATCCCCCTTGTGGCACGTGGGCTGCTGATAAATGCGCGTCCGGGGTGATGTTGAAGCATGGGGAATTCACTAGCTTTAAAAAGTGGAATGGTGAACATTTGGCTGACTACATCTTAACTGAGGAAGCGGCTGAATATCCCAAATTAGGGCTGCCGTATAGACAGAGAGAAGTTCACACAGCTAGAGGCAGGGGGTGTCAATGTCTGGCTACGTGACTCCCTSCCGCAGAGCTGGGAATAACGGTGCTTGGGCCACAGAGAGGAGTAGAGTAGAACTGGGGTTCTGATACCATGTATCCCCCTCCTGCTTTGGCTCAGGGAAGTTTCTACAGTGCAGAGTGTTATCTAGAAAAAAGATTAAACCTTGAAATATTTTCTTTTAAATAAGGAAAAACATGTATTGGCTCAACATTATAACAGCCTCATGTYTGCCCCCAGAGGTGACTGAACAGCTGGCTCGTGCTTCCTTACCTGCCAGGACCTGCAGTCAGAGCCTTCTCTTCTTCCTGCTTGAAGGAAACACGGAGCTTTGTGTTAGCCTCTGCTCATGTTACCTGCTAATGCAGAAGGTGGGACTAGACAGGTAAGCCAGGAGTTTCCCTGTACCCCTGAATTCTCTCTCTGCCTGTGCATCCTTCAGGGCTGCAGGAGGGAGAGAGTGCGAAGGGGTCTCTGGCCACCTTGGCATGCTGCAGTGCGGTATGGGGGCTCTCCTCTGCGGAGGCTTTTGGTGGCCACGAACCCCGAGTGCTGCAGGCCAGCAAGGCAGCCAGGGGCCAGCAACAGAGCCTGCATGCGAGCATCAGTGCCCAGCCATGCACTGATCACCTCCTGATTCTTTTTGCAGTACATGCATTTGTCAGTCAGATCATACTCCATCCGGAGCACCAGTGAAAAGGGAATCAGGGCAAGCCAAGATTTGAATGCAGATCTAAAGGTAGGCTTTATGCAAGGAGATTGTTTCACTGAGCGGCAATTCAGGTATCATGTGCTTTGTTGCAAGTTTGGACCTGCCAGTTAGTTTTTGTTGTCCCAAATATTATTTTTTTTCTTTCCCCACTGTGATTTTTTTTCCCATATTCATTAAATGCAGACTCTTTCCTGGGCATGTGCCACTGACCCCTGCAGTGCACAGTTCCTTACCAGCCCTCCCTCCTTCACTGGCACAGCTTCCCTCCTTAGTTTTGCAGAGCTGAGTTGCTTTAATTTTTCAGTATCCCTCTTTCTTTTCAAAACCAGGGAGTTCTGGGAGTGTATTGGGGCTAGGAGTGTCATCACCTGTGGAAAACAGCCCATCCTCCATACCCAGGAGATCTGGCAGGAGGCACTCCCAGGCTGCTGGTTGCTCCTGGTGTTTGAACTCCAGGGATACTGTTGGAMGGAAGGTGCATGGGTACAAATACTCAATGTAATCTGGCTTAGGTCCTTAGAATTTGGACACTATCTGTGGGTCTTCCCAGAGGTTATGCCTACGTGACCAGCTGAGAAGCAAACACATCACTCCACGCACACATGCACACTTACCATCTCCTCCAAGTGCTCACTGAGGGCAGCCAGCYGCAGAGCCCTCAGATTTCTCCCTTCAGCAGCTGGCACACCGCTGCCTGTCACACTCCCACACTCTGCAGCAGGACAGGGATGCAAGGAGCAGACGGGGTGCATGGCTGGCCTAAATCGCAACGTTTCCCYTAGAACTCTTAGGATTGGAACTTCATTTGCTGTTTTAAACTCGATAAAAAAGCACGTGTAAGCTGAGCTGTTTCCTCAAACCAACAGCCTACTTTATGCTCTTTACCCAACTCCATGTGCTGCACAGGCAGCTGTCAAGCAGTGCATCTGCCAGCTCAGGTGCAAAAACATGCACCTTGTTCCACGTTAATACTGAGATATGTCTTGTATAACAAACACACCTACMGAGGAATTCTCTTTAACCGTTCTTCCTGTAATGGTGGGCTTTGTCCTGTGATGACTGCCCTTAGATTAAAGTACAGATAATAAGACTAAAAGAATATTACGGGTATTTGCTGGGCTTGTACTGGAGTATTCTTTTAGTTCAATAGCACCTCCTCTCAGTTCTTGGAAGTATATGTACAATTTAGCAGAAGCATTATGATGTAATTTAATTCAAGTGTTTCTGTGTTTTAAGCATTGAAATAAACTATTTACATGAAATCTAGTGTGATTGTCTTTCCCCCTCCCCATCATTTGCATTTTCCACAGAAAAGTGCTGGAGTGGATCCTCAGTACCTGTTGGTAATTTGTATGCAGGGAATTCCCCTACTCTTTCAAAGACTGAAGTAAGTGTGAAAAATTTAGAAAGACAAGCTCTGTGGGGGTCAAGGTTTAGTGCTCCGTAGCATGGAAACTCAGACCTCTTCAGGAAGGCTTGGTGCCATGGTAGAGAAGTCGGGAAGGCAGGAGCTTCCAGCCTAGCAGATCCTGGGCATCCAGAGTGCAGAAAGATAAATTCCAACTTGTCTGTTTGCCGTATTATCCTTTAACCAGCTGAATTCCTGGACAAACTAGGGGTTCRTCAGCTCACCTGCAGCTGCATCCACAACAGCCTGCCCACACTGGGGTGAACATTGTGGGCAGCAGCATCGGTAACTCCATGCTGATATTGTTGGTGTATTTCAGATTCGCTTTCTGCCTCATCTTCTGGCCCACAGACCCAAAATTTGGGACTAGTTAGGAAAGCTGTCAGATTAACTGAAGAGGCTATGCACAGGAATAGAATGAATTGTATGAAAAGCTAAATAGTTGTATGGCACACAGAACAATGTGGGGCATAAACAGACTCAGCTGTGGAGACTTCTGGATGTACACATGAAGCAGAATTGGCTTGTGTTCCAAGCGAGCCAGTTATGAGGTACTGTAAGATATACAAGAGGATGGAATTAGGTTTAAGGGCCTGTCTGTTTTCCTCCATGTAYGATTCCTCATGCTCATTATTCCTTGTTTTGACATAGATCTGTGGGTGCTCCTGRATGACCAAATCTTGTTTTATAATCACCAAAACTCCAGTTCAGATAAAGAGAAACTCACCTTATCTGGTGATATGCGTGTGTGCTGAGGTGGTTGTACATGGAGGAGGCAAGCAGAAGCCTGAGGTGCTACGTTTTATACCTTTATTAAAAACAAACTTTGCAAGTTGCCAGTACTCTTTATGCCTTCACCAAAACCATTTATGAGAATCTTCCAAACTTTGCTAGGTAACAAACCTCCTTCATCTCCCATGTTTTGATCCGACTGTAATGACCTCTTGTTTTTGACTGAGTCAGACCAAAACTGTCTGAGCTTTAAAACACTTGAAATGCATTTGCTTAGAAGTAGGATTTGTAAAAGGTAACTAACTATAGGTAGTTATAGGTAAGGTAAGAGGTAACTAACTATATGGGAAAGGTAACTAACTATATGGGAAATAAAAAGCATTTATCATTTCAAAAAAGAAAATCCAAGTAGTTCCGTGTGAGATCCTAGCTCCCTGAAGATGGCTGGAATTCTGCCCACCTTTAATAGGCATTGACTTTTATTCTAAGTTTCTGCATAAACATGGAAGCTGAAGCTATGGATTGGGATTTCAACTACACACAGAGAAGCTCCTTAATAGCATGGAATTCTGCTTGTTCTTCTTGAGCACTTACATCTTTATGGAGACATGTTTTCTACTGTGGCTTCCCAATAGAGTATTAAGAGGTAGCAAAGGCTAGATTTTTTTTTTAAAAAAAAAAAAAAAAAAAGGAAAAGTACTTTGTATGCATGTCCTAGAGGAAGGCTGCTGACCTAAAGCAAGGATTTACTATCTAGCTGAGGCAGTTTCCATCCCTACTCCATGCCACCAGCTGAGAAAGGTCTGACTGATGTCATAAGAAAAGCTTGAGTCTTACAGATGCAATCCCTAATCCACTTAGGAGAAGCTGAAGTTCCAGTCTCACATTGTAACAGCTATTACTCTGAGGTAAAGASGCAGTACAGCCTTGCAAGCACAGTACTAAACCTGCCAATTCACCTGAAAATCAGGTAAAGAAGTTGGTAAAATATCTTGGTCTGCCACTGGAGTGGCCTTTGCAGACATGAACTGCAACTGAACTTGTGTGTCCACTGAAGAGCAGCTCCCTAACCTGAATTCAGAGGAACACCAGTTGGATCTTCTCATGTAACTATCARCGGTTACAGATCTGCATGCATGATGTCCCACCTGGATTTGTCCACACAGTAGGAGGAAGGGGGGGGGGGGTGGTCAAACGCTTCCCATGCCTGGCAGCGTGCCTCATCCTACAGCATAAGATTTAGGTCACTCCCTGTGATCTAATCCATTTAATCCTTGATTTCTCTGCTGTGTGGTAGAGGAGGCACAAAGGTTACCTGTGATGCAGTTTTCTGCTGAGACCACCAAACTCCATAGACAAGAAACTATTCTTAGGGCAAACCAGACAACACACAGGATTAACAGGATTGGGCCTCTGATCACTACTAAACAGAATTAACAGGATCAGGACTCTGATCACTACTAAACTGGGCAGACTGGGCAAAATGACCTAGAAATAAAAAAAAAAAAAAAAACCTTTTCTTTTCCTCTTACCTCTCTCCAATCAGCCCTTCCTCTTAATTCTGCATACATTTTCTTGTGTTAAATAAATACCTGCTAAGGGAACAGACCTCTGATGAAAGGATAATAAATGAGCTCAATCTACACTGCCATTTCACGGGTTTCTGCTATGCAGTGCCATAAATTTAAAGCCAATTATGTTCTGTTTAAATATTTAACACTGTAAAGCTAGMCAATTTTACATCTTGTCAAAGATAATTGAAATACCTGCTTTGTCCCTTTAATAGGCAGGCACGAGATGGAAAATACCACTGGGATTTCACTGTTTGTAACTGGATATTGGAAATACCCTCAATTCCTCAGAATTTAGCAAGATCAGCTCTGACACTGAAAGCAAAAGTCTGCATGCGATGTGAGACTGAGACMAGCCAGCAACAATCTCAAACCAACTGGCTACTGCTGTCTCCCAAAACTAAACTRTATTTATTTGCATAAGTGCAACACTAGAGGACACCACATACGCACATTATGAACTGAAGATAAAACTAATTTAAGTTGAATCCTGAGGCTCTGTAAGGAAGCAACCTTTGTGTAACTGGTTCTTTAGACACTCCTTTGAAGTGATGAAATCCAGTGGCTGTGACTAAGCTTGTAAACATTGTGCACTCAGAGCTGCTATCAAATTCAGGGGGAGTGCCACCAGGCCAAAAGCTAGTTACAGGAGATGGCCCTGAGCTGATAATGCTAGGATAAAAGTTTCAGAATCAATCCCCAAGACATCAGGGTGCAAACTTCCCTCTAAAGCATCCAAGTTACTGACCACTGGAGCAACAGCATTAGGTAAGCTGGAAATGCCATGAAGGTTTTTCTTTCTGATATAGTAAAGAAAGGACTCAAAGACTGTCTTTCAGATGTAATCCCTATGGGCAGCTGAGCAAAACTTAACTCTTGGGAATGCTCCACCAATCTACCAGAGGTGGTATGATATATAAAGTTCACCAGTTAGCTGTCTAAACAGGTTTCCTTTACCGTATCTGCATTACTGAGTCAACACTGTCTTTCTGTTGAACTATTGCTGTCTGTGGCAGGGCAAGGCACCATATTATCCAAGTATTTTTAAAAAAGATTAATATCCTCACAAAAGATATACCACAAACTGTGAAAGGCATCTCCCTGACAAAGCATTTGCTATTTCTTCCCCTAAGTCCCTGTTTGGATGTTTGGGGTAAGCCAGCAGACAACAGGAGAGAAAGCTTGGCCAAAATTATCACAAAGGAAGRATTTGAAATATGACATTAAAAATCCTGTTTGCTTTCCAGTCCTCTGGCTTCAGCGAGACATGGACAGGTGGCATGCTACTGAGCTGTGGCAGGGATGTTACTCAGAGATCTCCTAAGACCAGTAGTTTTGCCAGGCCTGGAACCATCTTTTCCAGTGATGCCTAAAGGGAAAGATCATGGGAGAGAGAGGGTTAGAGCTCTGGGTCATTGAGCCTAGCTGCCCAAATGCCCCATTGCAGATTCAGTGCAAGGTTAAAAGGTGGCAAGGATCAATTCCCAAACAACCAAAGGTCTTCGCAACAACATTCCCATTGCTCTTGTACCAGCTCCAGGCTAAAGCTTAACACAACTGGCTTCCCTGGCAGCAGGCCTCAGCACGAGGCTATTGARAGCCCAGAATTTATAGTCTGTGTGAAATTTTCTGGCTTCTGCTATGCAAACACACATGATCAACCTCTGCTGTGAGCAGTTTTATGTATTTCCAACTACCACCCTGGATCCTCATGAAACACAAAGTACAGAAGTGCCTTACCCAATGTCATAAACATCGGGRAAGTAGATGCACAGAAGGTCTGAAAATTGTCTCAGAGTGGGGAATGTTTCTGGCTACACAGGCTTGCTCTGATCTGCAGCTAACTCCTTGGTTTCAGGAAAGCTGAGGTGACCATTGGGGCAGCAGATGGAACAAAGTGAGACAAAGGAGTTTGCAGATGCTCCATYTCTCAATGTACTGAGAAGAACACAGGGAAGGAAAGACAGACAAAAAGGAGCAAGATTCCAGGGCTGCTTCTGGCTTTGGACTGGCTCTTAGAAATTTTGCCATAAAGCAAACTCTTTCCCTCTCACACCTATACTCCATTAGCCAAGCAAGGTTACTGAAACAAACCAAGRCTGCTTTTGTGGCTTAGGAGGCTTTGAAATCAGCTTCATCAATCATTCGGTAGTGGTACTCATGGAAGAGAAGACAAATGCTTCTTAGCCCAAACAGAAAATGTTAACAATCAAGTTGTGATTGGCAACATCTGCAGGTAGCAACACAATAAACCATTAACAAACCCCTGCCTGCTCCTGGATAACCCATAACCAGTGCTTTGGGAAAACCAGAGCTGGATCCCCAGCTACAAAGGCCATGGAAAAACATCAGCTAGCTTTAAAGCAGCCCTCTGCCCCATGGCAGGCTTGCAAGTCTTGTGTATTTCTAGTTTGGCTCTTCCTATTTCTTGATTCTCCCCATGACAAATTGACTGAAAAGCAAGGAGTCAGTCATTGTTTATTTCAGCAATTCTTCCTTAATGTTGCAGACATGAAGCCCAGGGCAGATCTCTCTCCCACTCAGAGCTGTACAGCACACAACCTGCAGGATGAGCAAGCACATGTATCCTCCCATGCCCTCCCTCTAGCACAGCAGCTCAAAAATCCTCACCTGAAAGGAAAAAGTAAACCAACAAACCCCACAATGACCAAAATCTCTGGCTGTGCCCATAGCAGAAGATTATTATGTGATTGCAGACTCCTGCTAACAAATGTCAGAGCAGTGGCCTCCTGCACAAGTAGCACAAAAGCTTGCAGGCGTATAATATTCAAGTTAAACCCCGACCCATAGAATGGGTTCATCCAGAAACTACCTGTCTGAAAACTGCTACAACTGCATCTCGCTTACAAAMAAGCCACAGGATCTATAGTTTCCCRTAAGTCAGAATGGTAAGTCTCCTCTTTCCCTGTTTMGTCAGAAGTTTCTAAGACAGGATTACCACTCCATCTCAAGCTCCTGAGTGAATAACAACTGTTMTGAACATTTCCAGAGGATTGCCAGGTTTCATACTGTACGTGCTTATCCCCACTGATTTTCAGCTGGCTGGTTTTTTTCTTACAGAAGTGCACACCTTCCCCAACCRTAAAACTTCCCTCTCCATCCCTGGCGCTAAGCGTGCAGACACAGAGCGGTTTGCGCTGCAGTATCGTGTGCTGCACTGCTGTCTCCCACTGACCGCAGCATCCGCTTATCCTGTCACATCTGGTTCTACCTCATTGCGACAGGAGGGAAACATATTCCTCATGTCACTGCCCTCGGTCCCACTCAAACTGAAAGGAAGAAAAAAGTACCCACATCGGCTGTGGTTTTGGGCGATGCTTAAGAGTACTACAAAAAGGCAGCGACTGGGCCGGAGGTGAGCTCATCATCCGTGAGCCTGTGGCTCTGCTGATGTCATCACACAACTCGGTGGCAGGAAGTGATACGGGAGCAGGAGGCCGAGAGGAAACTGAATCAAGCAACTGAGGTTAACTACTCTGGCGTTTTATCATGTGGCATTTCCAGGGACTTTCTAAGAACCCGAGGTTGGGTTTGGCTGCCCAGCGTCAGTTAGCTTGCTTCGCACACCACGCTCAACAGCGCTAACGGCAGCGGGATGAGAGCAGCTGTGCTGACCACGTGGCAAACCAAGGCAACATCTGCCTTCTCCTGGGTTGCTGGCCCCTTCCCCCTCCCACCCAAGGGAAAATATTTAATGAATAGCTTCCTATRATGCCCACTGAAGGTAAGACTCAGCTGCGCACAAGTTTTCCTGGCATCTACCTCAGAAACAGCCCTGCATGGTATAGGCTGGACTTGGATTTCCACTTTCCCAGGGCTATAGTGAGGCTGGGGCTCTGGGTGTTGCATCCGTAAGTTCCTACGACAGTGATAACAGTTATCTGGCATCTCATCTCAGAGAAGCTTAGATAACTTTGCAGCCCTATATAGAAACTTGCCAGTGTCGTCATTCTCTATGCTGCTGATGCACTAGCATCTCTGCTGGTGTGCCAGCCACTAACAGAGAGCGCTGCCTTAGAGTACAAGCCAGGAAGGAGAGAGCAAGATTATCATGGAGGTGTACTGGAGTTAATCCAGAACAGTAGGATGTCCCAAGCGTCAAGGGATCTTCAACTCGTATTTTTTTTCAAGTAAGGTAAGACATCCATGATAGACTATTTTCACTTACTACATAACACAGCCAGCCAATTTCACTGAGCCATGCYTATAACAGTGACCAGAACCTCAGGTACATGACTTCTTGGAAAGACAAAGATTTAGATTCTCTTCCCACCCCTCTTTTCTGCATCCACTTCTGCTGAAGTAGTYACAACTGAATTAGATGGAAGGAATATGCTACCTCTCCTGTTGTAATGTGCCTGGAAGCCTTCCAAATTCTCCTCTGTTTGTAGGATTTACCAGAATAATTGYAGCCAGTGCTAGAGCTCTGGGGGTACATGCATGGTTTGCCAGGAGCATGACTGCACAGTTTAGTCTTATGTAATTATGATTATCTAATTTCAAACCTTGTGCGGCTGGTGCCGAGTTCAAATTCAAATCACTGCTTCCCTGAGGATTTCTTTCCTGAGACACTCCTTCTTGGATGACTAGTTGAGGCTATGAAGAAAAACACCAAAAACAAACAAAACCGCCCCACATAAAATTAGGTATCAAGAGACAAAATTGCAAATACACAAAGTAGGTGGAAAGCAAAAAGTCTTTGTTCAATGTTACTTAAATAAGACTATGCAGCCCTGAAAGCATGCCCATTTGCCACCACTTCCTATATCCAACCATATGCAAAAGCAAGCGCCAGTGCATGYAGTGTCCACACACATTCACAAGCGTCTCTGAATGGTTGTCAGAATCCATAATAAGCCACCATATTACCAGTCTTAYGAGACAGCCCCACACCTTGAAAAAATCTCCCCATTATGCAGCTATGGAGAAATTTTTCATCCTTCAGAACACTTTCTATATTTCAGGATATTTTCCTGTCCTGAACAACTAAACATTTTGTCTATCGAAAATTAAAACCCAAATGGCTGTTCTTTTTCTTCTGCTTTGGTTTTGCCCCCCAAAAACTCCTCAGCTGTTAAAACAAATTAATTTTGAACCGAAAYATCAGAATGCTTCACTAACCAAAGTTAGAATGACACTTTTTGAAACATTAAAAAGAAAAAAAGAAAAAGGAGCCAGTGTACAAAAATTTTAACTGCAATAAATTTGCATGTAGCAAAGATTTACTTTTTTTTTTTTTTTTTTTTTTTTAATGCCACCATAATTCTTAACATAGGCATAATTGTGTTTGGACAAAAATGCTTTAATAATTGTGTGAGATGTGACTGCCTGCGATAGCAGGAAGCTGGAGCCAGTTTTTTTTTTTTAACAAATTACTATGCAGCTCATTGTGGTTAAATTAACTGAGTTGTGTGCCAGAGCTGTGAGTTACTATAAACAAAAACCCAAGCCTAACCCTAGAACTGCAGCTACTACAATCTGTTACAGAAGAGAATGGCTGGAAGAGTCTTTTCTGACCTCATTTGCAGCCTGTTATAGATGAGAGATGGCTATAAATTCTTTCTAGCATGCTATAGGTGTTTATAGACTGGGCAAATCCCTGAGCACCCTGACACAATTAGGCCTGCTTTGAACTAAAGGATCTTCAGTGGGCCCTCCCAACCTAAGTTATTGTATGATTCTAAAAAAAAAAAAAAACCAAACAAAAAGAAGCATAGGTACACACAGAGCTGAAGGGATACCAGACATTCAATACCACTATTATTAGACCTTGGGAACTCTCAGGGTGCTCCAAACTGTTGTCTTGCTTCTTCTGTGTAGCATAAAGGTCTCAAGGAAGAATAAAGTGCCAACTAAATTTATAAGGAAGTGTTTTAATGAGATTACCATTACAAAAAAATAGGAATTTCCATGGATTTTTTTTTTTTAAATTGCACTTCTACCAACAAAAAAAAAAAAGAAAGAGAACATAGGACAGGAAAACTATTCCAGCTAGCTTCATTTCAGATCTTAGCTTCTGACAGCGCACACATGGGTGTCTGTGCCCCACAAGATGTTGGGGAGCATGTTCTCAACACTGCCTGGCTGCCCCCATTTCCTTTTCCACTGCAGCAGCCTGTCCCCAGGGGCGAAGCGCGGGGTCTCTCTCTGCAGCCGTGTCAGGCACACACAATAGCCACAAAGCAGGTCTGAAGCCATCTCCTCTATYACTATTACTGTCAGTTTAACCACAAGACAGCCCTACCAGCAGGTGTTTTATAAACTGTYCCTTGCTCTGAAACCCTCTCTTGGACTTGTCCTTCATAGGATCCACAGCTTTATATAGTATGTACTTCACTTTTTTTGTCTTTCCTGAACCCTACAGTAACAGAGTTTCACAGCCAAGGTTTCTCTGCCCTGGTTCAGACTGCATCATGGCAACAGAAGAAGCTGGGCCTGAATCTGTTCCTCCCACAGAATTTCATTGCCTGCTCTTTCCCTTACCAGGCAGGAAACAGAAAGGCACTGTAGCACTCCTGAGGGTTAAACTTGCCTATTTCAGACTAGATGAAGAATGCATAAACTAGTGCCAGAAACTGCCTGCCAGCTCCTCTGAAGTCCTTTGGCCTCTGCATTTGCATTACCCACTGTAGCTCATGGCTACACATACAGGATGCATCCGTTTCTACCACCGTCCAAGACAAGGTAGTAGCTGAGGCCTCCTTCCCCCTCTCTTCTCAATCTCTGCCTCCCCTCATGCACATGGCCAGGTCAAATTGCACCTGCTGATGAATATCCCTCTTCCCCCATCTCACATTGAAGCAGTCTGGACATTGCTGAAAGCTACTTGCAAAGCCCTGCCGCCTTTCTCTGCTCCCAAGGAAGGACTGTCACACCACTCAGATTGTCCAGTAACCCTCATGCAGCTCTGTCTCAATGCCAGTCCCTGACCCTACTTTCACCTGGTGAGAGTATGCCATGTGATGTTGTCCATCCTCATCAGTGCTTCTTTGTAGCACAAATACCCCTCTCCTAGCTACTGCTTTCTAGCTGGGTTGCAACTTCAGAGTAACTTCTAACAGTCAGCTTCTGAGCTCCCTGAAACTTCCATCTGTTTGCCTCTGGGGTCTGTCTGAAATTCTGTTGCAAAGCCATTTGTAACTTAGGAGTTCAGTCTCAACCACATCTGAAGAGTACACTGCCAACATCCAGCCCTTCCATGAAGGAGTGAGAAACCCTCTCATCCAGGACAAATTCTCAAAGCAGGGAGAACCTTGCAATCACAATCCTTCAGGAATCACCTATACTATCTCTCACTTTACTTTTACAGACTTATCTTTGATCCATGTTACCCGGGGAGTCAGAGATATGTTTTCTGGCTGTACAGGTCCCTCCCTGTCCCCAGCCCTAGTTCAGGCTGATGCTGTGTCTCACACTTAGCTGTATTACCCTGGCATTTTCCGTCCAGCTCAGCAACGTTCAGGTCTGTTCTCTATCAGCAGATAATGATGCCTYCCTTCTCA
The DNA here is from genome assembly GCA_030449065.1 of Oceanodroma leucorhoa. NCBI lineage: Eukaryota > Metazoa > Chordata > Aves > Procellariiformes > Oceanodroma > Oceanodroma leucorhoa. The sequence continues at coordinate 1,066,361 of JASVER010000120.1, forward strand.
CAGTCCCTTTTGTCCTGGACGCTGTGCATAAACAGGACTGTGCTCCTCATCTGGTCCAGGGAGCAATCTATGTATCCCTGCTTATAGAGTCTTCGGGTGGGAAAATAACACCTTCCCCATAGAATCTGAGCTCCTTCTGACCCACTCTGTCCTTGAAAGGGAATCAAGACCTAGGACTGGCTGTGCCTCCTTAGCACTTTCTGATATCTCTCCAGTGCACATGGCTGTAGTATATATCTCTCTGAGCTATACATGTTCAAGTCAATTTTCTTGCTTGCTTGCATCTAATTCATAGAAGAGCATCTTCTCTCCTAATTTGCTGCTGCTTTTATTTTTTCCCTTGTCTCATTTCTTCCTCTCTCTAAAAAAGAAAGACAACCTCAAAAAAAAAAAACCCAACCTACTTTTTTTTCTTTTTCTGCTTTGCAGCTCTGAGATGTTTCTTTTTCCTCCAAATGAACTTTGGGCTTTTCACAACAACCTGGCCATGGCACCCTACCACTACTGAAAGGGAGAACACTGTCCTTTATTCATGTCCTTCTAGGTCCTCCTGCTTCTCTGTGAGATTTGTCAGCCCATGAATGACACCAGCAGAACTCACTGGRTAAGATGTTTTGGTCTCTAAGACACAGCCATTTCTGCCTCCAATACTTTTCCATAGAGCTTGAGGATSCCAATTTGCAGAGCTGGTTGCTTTAAGTACTGGTAATATACCAGGTTTCCTTACACAGTGTATTTAAATAACATAATATAAATGGGCTTAGAAAAAGCAATGGGCTTTTAGCAAAAGCTATGTGCTGAACTCGACTGTGACCTTCTCATCCGGATTTCAAAGAAGAAACAGCAATTGGACAGATTTATGGAGTAGATCTCTTGTCTGGGAGATTCAGTTCTGCACTGGGTTTGCAGACAGTTTCCCTCCACCACTATCCAAGAAACATTTGTATGCCAAGGTCACTGTCATGTCAGAAAAGTCTTCTAATCTCTCCCACATCCTGGCACTTCCTCCCTGGTGAAGATTTCCTCCCAAGCCTTCTGCGTAGCCCTCATGGACTGCTCTATCCCTCTGTTTCTGCTGAATCAGACAGTGTCTCTTTCCATCCTAAGCAATCCTGTGACACCGCAGCTGTAGAATAAACCTATGGATCCCTGCAGCAAATGCACAGCTTGGGTTTGATCTAGAATTTTTTGGGGTAACAGATACACACCAAATAATAGTTTGTGGTTCGTGTGKTGTTGTTTTTTTTTTTTTATCACTCCTAATGATAGATAACATGCCATTAATTGTTCACAGGATTGAATATCCTTATTGAGTAAAAGCTTTCATCTTTTTTTTCATGCCTGAAATGTTCTATCTTCATCTACTGATTCTTACTAATCCTTYGTTTGCTGCATAAAAGAGCCTCCTGCTGGCAGGATTCAAAGTTTCGTCATTCAACAAATTTATCTTTTTGCTTCATTTTAAGTTTCTTCTTTTGAGACAAACTGACATGCTAAGCAAATCAGACCAGTTATCCTCAAGGTATTCAACCCCCTGAGCTGKAAGACGGGRACGGAGAGCAGAATACACCCCCCATAACCCAAGAGGAAGCAGTTAACGACCTGCTATGCCACCTGGACACTCACAAGTCTATGGGGCCAGATGGGATCCACCTGAGAGTACTGAGGGAGCTGGTGGAAGAGCTTGCCAAGCTGCTCTCCATCATTTGTCACCTGTCCTGGTTAACAGGGCAGGTCCCGGATAACTGGAGGCTTGCCAACGTGATGCCCATCTACAAGACAGGCCGGAGGGAGGATCCGGGGAACGACAGGCCTSTCAAGCCTGACCTCGGTRCCGGGGAAGATYATGGAGCRGTTCATCTTGGGGGCGCAAGGCAGGTGCAGGACAACCAGGGGATYGGGCCCAGCCAACACGGGTTCATGAAGGGCAGGTCCTGCTTGACCAACCTGATCTCCTTCTATGACCAGGTGACCTGCCTAGTGGATGAGGGGAAGGCTGTGGATGTGGTCTACCTGGACTTTAGCAAAGCCTTTGACACTGTCTCCTACAGCATTCTCCTGGAGAAGCTGGCAGCTCATGGCTTGGACGGGTGTACTCTTCACTGGGTAAAAAACTGGCTGGACGGCCGAGCCCAGAGAGTTGTGGTGAATGGAGTTAAATCCAGTTGGCGGCCGGTCACAAGCGGTGTTCCCCAGGGCTCAGTTTTGGGGCCAGTCTTGTTCAACATCTTTATCAATGATCTGGACGAGGGGATCAAGTGCTCCCTCAGTAAGTTCGCAGACGACACCAAGCTGGGCGGGAGTGTTGATCTGCCTGAGGGTAGGAAGGCTCTGCAGAGGGATCTGGACAGGCTGGATCGATGGGCCGAGGCCAGTCTTTCAAGACTCCTGGGAAGACAAGCCCTCTGCCCAAGAAAGGATGGAATCTCTGGTCTGACATTCCAAGCCTGGGAAAGTACTGTGGAAGACTAATATGCCTTGAATTAAGTATAGCAGCTCTCCTGGGCTCAGAATTCTTCAGGAGCTGAATCTTAGGGGTGACTGGGAGGGCAGTCAGAGCTTCCCTAACGTATTAGGTTTCCAGGCTACCTAGGCTAAAAGAATGTCGTTGCAGATAGAGAGCCTGAGAAGAGCAAACACAACTGAAAATCCTGCAGGATCTGTGACTGGAGAAGAGGAAAAGGACTAAACACTGTACTCACCCACTTGCGGGGCCTCCCTCTTGGCCTTTTCCCAGCAGAAGGTACTACCTGTATTGAAAACAAAGGGAAAAAAAAAATTTTCAGCTCTCATGTTTGCTGGGCACTGTGACTAATATACTGAACCAGCCCAAGGTGACCTCTGTATAAAGTTCTTGTGATACAAGTAGCAGAAAAGGCGAAAGCTGGGGGTAGAAGACAGTTGAGGAGGAAACGCCTGCCAGACTATGCTGCTTGTGATTATTTGGCAATGGTGGAAGAGAAACACTAGACGGAAGCTGCTGAACAGGCAGTGGCAACACAGGAAGGCTGGGAGGTGAGTTAGGATGAAAACCACAATAACTGGTTTGTYGAACAGTGGCAATTAAAGGTGAGCTGAATTAGGGGCAACTTTCACTGTCTATCTTTAAGCTAAGAGAAACGTCCCTGCTTGTCTCTCCAGCAATGCTTCAAGAAGGGACAGCCAGCTTCTCCCTCCCCCATAAAAGAATATAAGCCATTTACTCTTACCATTTGTCCAGATACACTAGTCACTTTCTTGCTTCCTTTTGGCCTTCCTCGTGGTTTCTTCAATGGCAATGGTCCCWCAGCCTCCTCCTGGGATAAAAGGTGAAAATCATTTAAGCAGGATGATCCCTGGAACAACTTACAGCTTCTCATTCTAATGTGTTTTAGACTGCCTTACACCAATAATAGCACCCAGCCTACTAAATACCYGGTTGTCTCTGCTTTTCCAGCTGTGAAGTGCATTAGAAGATGGCCAGCAATATCCCTACTCCTTTGTCTTTTGGGCTGGGGAAATGAATAAGTTCCCAGGACTCTGACCAGTGCCTGGAATGGGGAAAGAAAAAGCCTTGGCCTTCTCCGCTCTATTTAACTGCTGGTGCAGAAACAGGGTGATGACACCTGAAAGTCTCCAGACTGGAACAGAGATCTGGCTASCTCCTCTCCTGACACTTCCTGGCCTGAACAGTCATGGCCTGCCACATTAGAGGCACCTGTGAAGCCAGTGGCTGAGATGCCCCAGGGTGCACATATTGCTACTTTCCTGAATAGCAATACATATTTACCACAGAACACCTCAGCTTCCCTTGCTCTTTGTTAGTGAGCCACTTCCCAGGGCTGCCTGCAAATCCCATCAGGCTAATGCCATAGCATCCTCAGGCAGCCTCTTAGGATGATGTGCCCTCACCTGTGGCTGCTTCTTTGGTCTCCCCCTCTTTCTCTTCAGGCCCTCGGTCAGCGTAGATGAGCCAGGGTTCACTGGCCTCTCGTTGCTCATGTTGGCACTTTCCACAGTTTCCAGATGATAATCCAACAGGTTATTTTTCCATGGACTGGGAAAGAAAACTTGTCTCCTCTTTCTTTCCCTATCTTGTTAGATTCTTCTTACCTGCAAGGCTGAAATGGTGAGAGAGAATCAGGCACGACAGCTTGCTATTGTTTTTATCAGCTGGAAGAGTCTGGGACACAGCAGACATTTAGAAGCATAACCATGCTTTATAAACATTATTGAACCATTCTCTTACATGGCCCACTCCTCAGCTTTCTGGGGCTTTTGGCCAAAGGAGCTGATTGCTCCAGATGCCAGAGCATGTTGGTACCTGCATCTACCTTTCCCTCCTTGTTGGCCAGTTTCATCCAAACTGACAAAGACAATGTCTTCAGCTCTCTGAACTCCCCTCTCTGTAGGCTTTCTTTGCCTGAGGAGGAAGGAGGTGGGAGACAAAGTGGTAGTGGTGAGTTATAAAYGCCCCATTCGAGGGTAAAGCTTCATCTGGAGCTCCTATATCAGCAGATACCAAAGCTAATCCTGAGACCCAAATCCACAGCAAAGAGAGCCTTATATCAGGATGCTTGAGAGCAAGTATCAGGGTACACCTCTAAGAGGTGACTTTGGCTCTGGAGCTGCCCCTCAAGAGTTTGTTCCTAATCACTGACTGAACAGGCGCTGTCCGGAGAGATGGCCTGACCCCATTTCAGAGCACTCAGCCTCTGGTCCTGCACGAGGCTCACTGTTTCCTACAGGACAAAAGAAGTCACGCAGACCTGGGTTTTGCTTGGATCCTGAGCACTGGTTTGTATACTATCAGGAATAGTGTAGCCAGTAGGCGGAGGGAGGTGATCGTCCCCATGTACTCGGCACTGGTGAGGCCGCACCTTGAATCCTGTGTTCAGTTTTGGGCCCCTCACTACAAGAAGGACATTGAGGTGCTGGAGCGTGTCCAGAGAAGGGCGACAAGGCTCGTGAAGGGTCTGGAGCACAGGTCTTATGAGGAGCGGCTGAGGGAGCTGGGGGTGCTTAGCCTGGAGAAGAGGAGGATGAGGGGAGACCTTATTGCTCTCTACAACTATCTGAAAGGAGGCTGTAGAGAGGCGGGCGTTGGTCTCTTCTCCCAAGTAACAAACGATAGGACGAGARGAAATGGCCTCAAGTTGCGCCAGGGGAGGTTTAGATTGGACATTAGGAAAAATTTCTTCACCAAAAGGGTAGTCAGGCATTGGAACAGGCTGCCCAGGGAAGTGGTGGAGTCACCATCCCTGGAGGTGTTCAAAAAACGTGTGGATGTGGCGCTTCGGGACACGGTTTAGTGGGCATGGGTACTGGGTTGACGGTTGGACTCAATGATCTTAAAGRTCTTTTCCAACCTTAATGATTCTATGATTCTACTGCAATTTTGTATCAGCAGGCCTGCCAGTCAGCCTCCTCCCTGTCCCCAGGCTCTACTTAGTGCCTGCTGTGGTTGGAATGAGACCCGATCTGACTTGTTTGCTCTAAGAAATAACCAAGATCATGAGCTGTTGAGGGTACATAGGAAACCAATGACTTTCCTTGCTTCTGCTTGAGGTTTCTCCTCCGGCATTGTCTGCCAGAGAAGGTGGCAGTCTGACTTTGAGGCTTTACACCCTCACATCCCGAAGCAGGAAGAGGAGGGGAGAGACCTTGACCAGAAGCTCGGCTGGCACCTAAATCCCAGACACATTAAGAGAGGCAGGGGTCATTGGTCTTGCTTGTGTGTGAGGTAAGCCCTAGCCAAGGATCCGAGTTCAGCTCCCAGTTTGCTGATCTGCTTGAAAAAGGCACTTGCAGCCTCCCCAGACCTTGGCCCTCCTTTCCCTTCTTGCACAGGAGGGAGGGCTCACTCAAGAAGATGAGAGGGGCTGAGGGGACTGAGCCTGGCTGGACAGAGGCCAGCAGCGCTGGCTGAATCCTCTTTTGTTTATTTTGTCCACAAAATAGCCGAAAGTAGTGTGGTTGGGAAAGCAACATCATTGCTTGCTTAGGAAAGCAGGAGTGTAGAGATGAACAATGTATTTCTGTGCAAAGCCACTGCCTTCTCCTTCTCATCTAGGTGTCATCTGCCTTGCCTATAGAAGCTCTTCTACCTCCACCTGAGAAATGTTTTTGCACACAAAAATGTTTTTTGCTACCTATTTTGTTTCTCCTTTCTCACTTATTAAATGAAAGGTAACAACAGCATTCTTAAACAGCTCTTTGTCCCATCGGCCTTGAGTGCTGCTGGGTCCCTCAGTCCCTCCGGCAGGCTCTACCTGAGGCAGTAAAGGCAGTATTGCAAGTAAGAGCACAGCTGCACCACATAGAAGAGTGTGACTGTTTTCTTCAAAACAATGCTGGAGGGCAGAAGCTGGGTTCAGTTCCAGTTCATGCATGAGCAACCCTACCTAGTGAACTCCCTGGATGTCCCTTTGTGCACACTGCTGGGATCCAGCTCACAGGTGATGCTGCACTTGGCTTTTCTATCAAAACCTCTGATCAGAGGGCAATGGAAAGAACATAGCTCAGGTCTCCGAGTTCAGGCTGCATCTGGAGGGGAGACAGTTAGAAAAAAAAAGTTTCTTTGTACTTGCAAGCCACGCACAGTTGCCACCATATCCCTGCGAGACAAGCATGAAACACTTTTGCAGTCTCTTTCAGAGAAGAGCTGTGCTTTTAGAAACCGTTACCAGAGCTTTGTAGTTTGATCAGATGTTCAAGTTACAAAGATGAGAAGGCCTTAACTGAAGATGACAACGAATACTCTGCCCTGTAGCTGTCCAGCTATTGTTTCCTGCGTCCGCACTTACTGGTCAGAATTGGGGCTCAAACAGCCTTGTGCTGGTCCTGGCATTTGGGGCTGGCTGAGGTACACAGGGCCTAGACTGCCCTAGGAGCAGAGAAGCCTGAGTGCCTCTTCCCAAAGACAGGCCTAAGCCAGCCCTGGCTCATGTTGCACACATCTGCCGCTGGATCAGCCCAGGGCACTGCAAAGGTGGCTTGAAGCCTCCTGAGCCTGAGCTTCCCCACAGCCGCCTGTGGAAAGGGAATAGACATCACCATAGGAACAGACRAGTGTGAAAGTGCTGTCCAAGCCAGGTCCCTGAGAAGATATTAAGGCTGCTTTGACAACACAGCTTCTACCTATGGATCACAGTAACTCGAAAGCACTGGTTCAGTGCCTCTTGGAATTTAGATCCTAATGCTAATATGTGGAAAAGAGTTACGGAGGAAATATAAACATGTCCTTGAAAAGTATCATACGTGCATGTTTTCCCCTGTTTTTCCATGATAATGCCAAAGTGTAAGGAACAGGATGAATGATGGGGTACAGCAGGTATTCTCAAAGATAACAACAGATATAGTTATATCTGGGGGAGGCTGTGCTGATAGGAAGGCTGAGTTAAATATTTGTATTTTATTTTTCAATCTCAGATTGCACTATCTGCTTGGTCACCTCAGGCTGGACACACAGAAACTGAAAATGTCACTAGCAGATGCAGCAAGAAAACTTCCAGCCTTCACTCCATAGTCTAACAAAATGTATGCAGTCATGACAGACACTGAAACCATTGCTCTTATTGACACAACCTCTCTCATGAGTTCACTGTAACTGAGACCTGCATTAAATCCAAATTTTGCATGTCATTATTCAAGTGGAAGCAACCACAATGTACAGAATTCATTTTTCTCCAGATGCAAAAGAAAGTCAGTTCTTGCACAATGATTGTTTTCTAAATCTTGCTAGACTGATACGCTCTACGATGTCTTTCACATATCTGGCCAGCTTTCTACAGACAGGACTGCAGACAAATGGACACAGACTGACAGAAAATAGCAGTGTCTTTGTACACCTCTCTTCCACTTTCCCATCACCCAAAGGCACACGCTTCTTGAAGCCTGGTGTGAAAAGAAAAAAAACACAAGCAAAGCTATATAAGCATCAATCCTTATGCCTTTGTAAGCTTTACATGACTCAGTGTAAGATGCATACAAAGTAAAAGCACCCACTGCAATTCTACTGCAAATTTCTCAACAATAGCTTTCCATTTACATATATAAAACCCCAAAGTAATATTGACTCCCATTGTATACCAAAAAACAAGTATGCTTTCCAGGGTCACTGCACTCCCTGTTGGGAGTGGAGCCGGCAGGGCTGAATTCCAGTCCTATACACTGTCCACAAGGGCACAAGATCTAAAAAAACCTATCCAAATGCTTGTGGGCCTTAGATCACCTTTATGCCAGCCATATACACAGCTTTGCAAACAATGCAGATATGTGAATACATGCTTTTGGCAGTATTCAGACCTCTATTTTGCAGAGACATCACCTGAAACAAAGCACCTCATGTCCCAAAAGCATTCCCAGGCACCTGGCAGAGGACAGGGGATTCTCACAGAATCTTTGCACCTGATTTAGGTCCTAAACTGTACAAAGCCAGTTTTTCTACCATATCAAATTTTCAGGAAAGAAAAGCTTCTCCTGGGAGCAATGTAGTTGTAGTCTAACACAGGCTATTGAATAGTGCTCTTGAGGGACTTTTCCCTTTCCACAGACTACAGAGGAAGCCTTGGGGGTGAGCCTGCTGACTTGGGCAGGTAAATTAAATGGTAGAACCCCCCCTTCCTGTTTGTTTCCTCAGGGAGGTTAAATTTTAGGCTATGTCCTTGGGAGAAATGCAATATGACACAGGGATGCTTGAGACATCATACCAAAACCCCCAAACTGTGTGCATGATTCACAGCAAACACTGCCAGAAAATGATTGTCTAGCTGCAGTGCCCACATACAAAATACAAAGCTCACAAAGCCTTTTTCAAAGCATAATAGGAGTGTGATTATAAGAGACCCTTCATTATAGCCTTAACTCTGCCGCTGTCTCTATAATAATAGGAAAAAATATCCACAAAGCACAACTCCCACTTAGTAGCACAGCGCCATTGTTCTGCTGTCACGTGTGACAAAGTAAACCCAGGGTAACTTAACCGACGTGAACGTGGTCACTCTTCAGGCCCTCTAGTAAAAGAGGGAGGGGAAAATTTGGCCCAAGCCCTGCATCAAGCGGAGGAGGATAAAAGACTTAGTCAAGACATCTAAAGAAGGGGACTAAGAAGGCTGGGCAGAGAAACCTTTCATGCCAATAACTGCAGCAATAACGATCTGCACTCGCATTATGAGAAATTACTTTCACCTTCCGAGAAATCAAATGCTCACGTCTTTTCAGATCTCACAGCAGATCAAGAAATACCACAGCTTGTCACAGTTCCCCATGGACTGTTCTACCAGAAAAGCAGAATAGCCAAGTGCTGGAATATCTCCCTTGGGAAAAAGCAGTGGTAGTAACACTCTGGCAAATGCACCTTCTCTGCCAGATTTTTCTGTGAAATGAGGAACTTATGGGCTACTAAATCAAGCYTGTGGGCACAGCAGGTAACTGCCACAGTCTCATAAATCATATCTCAAAAACATAAATAACYTCTCTAGGTGATTTCCTAACTACTTTGAGTGGCTAAGTCTAAGCCTCCTTTGGTCTTATGCTTAAAAGTCTCCTAGTTCCTTGCCTGTTGCTTTTTTTAATGAGCAATTTATTGTCATTTGTTCTTGTACCACCAGAGTCCTTCAGCAGCAACATTCCTCTCTCCTCCATTTTTAAACCCACTCTACCAGATACACCCATTAATCTGATCTCCCCCATCTTGCCTGGCTGAACAAGCCAGTATGTTCCAATTTCTTGGGATGTGATCATATCTCCTGATCRTTTTAGTTGTCATTTACACCCTTTCCAATGTGAGCTCAACACTTCTGAATATGATAAGGATTCTTACTCTCAAAACTATTTTCAGTGAGGATAGCTTGACTAACTTAACCTCTCACTTCTCTGAGAAGCATGGGCTAAGCAATAGTTCAATGGGAAAAATTCAGTTCCTGTGTAACTTAATAGCATGAGCTTCCAAACTGATTCAACCAGCAAGCTATTCCACCACCTCCAGCATACCCTGACTGACAAAATACCYGGTTCAGAAGACAAATTATTTAAGTCTACAGAGGACAAAAAATACAGGAACTGTACRGGCTTCCACGCTTCACATCTGTGCTAGGGACCAGCTCAAGGCCTGAACAGGAACTTCTGTAGCTCTATCTACAGAGTTACATTTCTGACTTTGTTACAGATTTCTCTGTGTAACCCTAATSAAAGTGTCTTCATGTGTTTCAGTTCCCCATGCACAACATGGTGCGTAGTTCCCTGCCTGCTGAGCTATGCTGGTGATGGGGCTGAGGGGAAAGGACCCGAGTGAGGCAGGAAGAGGCCATCCTGTCTGAGCCTGTTCTGAGACAGCCATCAAGGTAGGCAGGTGCTACCAGCTGGGATAGGAGCTTATGGACTGAAGACCTATCCACTAGGAAACAGACAGTGCCAGCAGCCTTTTTTTACATTAGAGACATGCACAGCTACATGGGAAAAGGGTTGTTGATTACTGAGTTTCAAGCAATGATGTGGACATGAAYAGTCTCTGTTTCCTATTTCCCAGATCCTGAGCACCCAGCTTCAGCACATCAATRCATTGCAAGAGCACTCTCTTGAACGAACCTACGCTTGATGCAGTACCTGCCAACTTATTTCTCTCRCTGTCCAGATATCTGAGCCAGTTACTACTCCGAGAGGCACCTTGCTCATCCTAATCCATACCACAACTAATCACAGAAATACCACCGTGGCTCTGCTGTAGCTAGCCTAAAATATTCCCATTCCTTCCTCAGAAAAGTGAGGCTTTGCACTTGCCTGTGGAATGAGTCAGGCTACGTGTGGAGTCCTAGCTGCACTGAGGTCCTATTCATTTCTGTATGCGCAGGACTTTCCCTGAAGGTTGCCACATACTTCCACAGTGAAGGGCTCAACCTCAATCCTACCGCAGCACCATCAGCTTCCAAGGCCTGCCAAGGCCCCAGGCGTCTTCTGGTGAGAGCAGGCAAAGCAAGGAGGCAGTTAACCATCCCAGGGAAGACGTGGAAAAACGCTGCTGGGTACCAAGACCAGAGAAGAAGAGATCTGGAATCTGTTCCTGACTCTGATCTTGGGCAAGTCATGTAATCTTTCTGGGCTTCACATTTTCTGTCTATAAGATTATGGGGTAACACTGGAAGTATTAACACTTGCCCTCAACCTGGGGTGGACGGACTGAAGATTAAGTCATTCCTATTTGTAGAGTAACACTAAGAACCCCCAGCAGAAGAGAACAGAGCAAGGTACTATTAGCAGAGTGCACCAGCAGCCTCCTCCCTGTCGTCGTGTTTGGGAGCTCAAAGGAGAGACTGTCACAACTGAAGAAATACAGCCCAGGATTAGTCATATCATGCTGAGCAGCAAAACACACCCTCACCCTCTTCCCCCAAGAAGYTGAAGGCTCATGTGACCAATCTGGCCCAAAGCTGTAAGCTGGAGTTCCCTGCCCTGCCAACCTGGCCCAGAGCAGCACCGGAGTGTGCGTTTGGGTTCCCCAGAGCTGCAGCATGTCGCTGAACTGCACAGCACTTCTCACCCACTCCCAAACCAGAGCAGGTAGGGGATACAGGGCCCAGCTCACTGTCTCTATCCAAGGAAACTCACGTACCAAACTYGGGACCCCAAGTCTTGAGGCCACTGCCTGAGGTCTTAGACACCCTTCCAGCACTTCTCCCAAAAGTATCAAGCCAGATCAGTGACACTTAATGCCTCTGTGCAGATTGTAGACTCCCTGGCATTACACATTAAGAGCCTGTTAAAATTCTCCCTTAGGGAATTTGCCCAAAGACCCAAATGTTTGCTAAAGGACTCTTTTTTTTCTCTTAAAGTCTCTGTCCAGACACTTTCACCAAAAAGCAAGCTCCCCAAGCACTGCAGAGTTAAATCAGTGGAGAAAAAACAACAGTATTTACAGGGAAATAAAAKAATAAGGAGAAATCTGTGGTTACTAAGACAAAATTAAAAATCACAGTCATCTCTTATTTCAGATAGCATCAAGCCTCACTCCTCTGCGGAATTACTATCTTGTTCAGCCCAGCTACTGACATCTGCAAAACACTGTCCACTCGCGTAAAACCAGGAAACGGCCCTCGGCGTTTCCTGCTGAGGACAGGCCTTTTGGCACCTGGCACRGGGACATACGAGGCAGCAAGTTTTGTGCCTTAACCCACTTCCAAACAGTCTCTCTCGATTACCAAGATGCAAGTTATTAATCCCTGTGCCTTAATAAACCCCAGCGTCTCGCAGATGAGCTCTGCATACGCATTTCGAATGCGGGCTTGCTAATGTGGTAAGAAAGGAACAAGATTACCTGYTGAGAAGTTGGGCAGCGGCACTTGACCCAACCGCGGCAGACCTAGCAATGAAGGCAGGAGAGAAAGACAGAGGTATCCAGCAGCTGACACCCCTTTTGCACTGGAGAGGAGCAGCTAACCGAAGTCTCTGCACACATTCATTTCAGGAGCCTTACAATGAGCCGAACGCTATTTATTGCGCTCCCAGTTAGTGATATGGAAAGCAGTGTGAGCACTGCCAGCGATCTCCTTCTGATGGCAGTCCTGAGTAGTGACAGCAAGTGAAACTGAGTTCACTTCAACCTGCCTGGAATCTCACACTAAACTGGCAACAACCAAAAATAAGAAAAATCCCCAACCAGACCACTTACGCCAGGCAGCTGGTACCACTGCCCTGCTTACTAAAAATAAGGCCAGTTTCCAAATCTGAAATGAATGATCTGAATGAAGGGGACAGATCATTTCGCAGACTTTCCTCTTTACAAATGCTAGAAAGAATTATGCTGACCCTGTTTTATGAAAGAAAAAGAAAAACACACACAAAACCAAACAAAAAACCCAAAACAAAACAACAAGAAATGGGTAGCCCCGGGAAGGCTTGTAGTGACAAAGTGGTTATTAATCTGAGTGCAAAATGCGCTCAGGGCATTTTCTATACGCAAAAATGAGAAGCTGACTTCAGTTGAACATAAACGTATTTAGAAAGGAGATGTTGCATGGCTCTAAGTTAGGTATTCTATATTAATTATGTGAACAACCACCAGAGCTCGTAAAAGTCCCCAGAAGTATTTTGCAAAGGAAAATGCAGACTTTTCATATTACTGACTTGGTATATTTAAGATGTGTCTATTGGTTTTTTTGGCACATCACCATTAGCAAAACCAAGGAATTAAAATATCTCAATCTGTACCTGTATAAAGCCCATTACAGTATCTTAGAGACAAAGTCTGAGAACTCTTCTTTATGTCAAGTAGTAAATTGCTTACAGTGACAGTACAATTGAATAAACTGAAGACTAATTTTTTTTTTTTCCTCAGAGCTGTCCATATAGAAGATTTGCAATGACTTGAGTTCCTCAGTAATTTCTGAAAATGTCAGTAAGGCACCTAAACCACTTACTGCAGTYGGGAAAATATCAGTCTCAACCTTATTAACACAGGAATGATGATATCCTGGTTAAGGATGTACATGGGGGCTCTGGAATGGTGTCCAGTTCTTGGAGCTGCCATGTGCTTCCTACGTGACCTCAGGAAAGTCACCTTTTCTTTGTACTGAGTTTSCCACATGGAAAGTGGGCATAACACACAAAACAGGTAGCATCTTGCTTATTTAGACAATATTTTCTTTGGGAAGCGATACATTTCCCATCATGTAATTACACAGGTCTTAGGCAAAATGGCTCAAGACTTTATTTGGAGCTCCTAACCCCTAATAAAACAAATCAAGATGAAATGTTAAGAAAAGCCCTTGATCACTCCTACAACAATGTCTAATCCAAAAATCATAAAATAGTGTATGAATTCAAGTACCTGAAAATCATTATCTATTAATCTAAATTATGAAATATATCTAGCTAATCTATCAAAATCCTCCTGCATACACACTACTGTATTGTATGGAAATACACAAACTTTTTTCATTTTTTATGAAAAATATTTTAACATTATTTAATACTATTTTTTAAATATCACTAGAGACAAAGTTGTATGCATGCTGTACAAACATTTTGAATCATAATGACTAGGTCAGCACCTGAATTGTTATGCTTTGTAGGAAATKAAGAAATCTGCATTTCATACAAATACTTCCTGGCAAGGAAATATTAAACTGGATTCTACAGCACTAAACCAGAGAAGGTTGACTGTCCACAAGTGCTAAAGAACATTATTAATATTGTAGAAATTAAACTTCTTGTTAGGAAATGTCAGATATAAAATTGGCACACGGAGTCCTATTTAATCCTTATTGGGCATATATTGGAGGATAGCGTCTTTAATTTCATATCCACACTTCATAATTTCATTAGCATTTAAGGCCAAGAGATATTATTCTATCATTCTGTATATAAATGACTGCCATTTCATCGTTATCCTTGGACTGAGCCCAAAACTTTTATACTTGACTGAAGCATTGGTCCCAGAAAATCATGTGTTCTTGATTTAAAGACATCATGGGATGGAAAATGTACCACTACCCTTGAACATGCGTTCCAGTGGTTAATCCCCTTTAAAAAGGGTGCCTAATTTACAATTTGATTTGTGTGCTTTCAGATTGCAGGTGCTGGTTCTTATCGTACTTTTCTCAGATAAGCACCCAGCCTACCTATTCCCTACCTCCCCTGCTCAGCGATACTTCTACACTGTTATCAAGTCCACTCACACTGTTCTTCTAAAAAATTAAATAGACTGAGCTCCTTAAGTCTCACACTGTAAAGCTTAAAAAAAAAAAAAAATTTTTTTGTGCCCCTCTCCTCATCTTCAAATATTAATACCTTTTAAGAAGAGGGGCACCAAAGCAGCATGCCCTACTTCAGTAGCTGCCTTGACCCCCATTAAAACGGAGGTAAAATTAATTCCTCTTTTCCACTCCTGTGGTTTAACAGCCAAGGAGCCCTTTAAGAACACAAAAAGATTTTTTCTACAGCATTCCCATTCATTTCACAAGGTGTCCCTTCCATCCAGTAAACATTGCTGCTTATTTTTACCCTTTTGATCAGATTTTTTACTGCTCTGTGCAACTCTTTCAGAAGGTAAAATTATCTGTTCCCCCCTGGACTTTACAACAGTAGTCCTTACCACACCATTCAACTGCTTTACAAACATGAATTAACCAATGTGTCCATTGCCACTCTATGGTGTGACAGTAGTTGTGTATTTTGCGAGGAAGGGGAATTAAGATCAGTATCTTAGATATCAATATCTAGGTAAGATGTTGCTAGCAAAACGTTTTTACCACGTGCTGATTCCGTCCAGTTAGGTATGTGAGGATACCAYCAAAGCTTCCCTTCAGCAGACTGGTAGATCTGGTCCCTGTTCCCTCTACCCCTGCATTCAAATCCCAGGATTTCTTCCCCTGCGCAGCCTCAATGCCAAGAGGYGAGCTCTGAAAGACAAAGATTTGAGCTGCCTGTTTCCAGTGTACATCAAGCCAGCAGAGTCCTGTGCTAAACAGAGACCGGGATCGTGGTTGTCAGGTGCAGAACAGGACTGYCTCGACATTGTCTACCCTGCTTCTGTCCCCAGAGCACCTCGGAGAAGCCACTATGGAGAAGAGCGGTTTCCGGCCAAGGGCTGAAGCCTGTTCACAATTGCACCTTCTGATGACCTTTCTCTTTCGGAGGTCCCATGAAGGAGGAATGAGCTGGACCAATCAGCAGAAAACTAGCAGCAGCCAAATCTAGAGGACACGAGTCCTCTTCTTAGATGAAATAAATAAMTAAATTTCAAATTAGCAAGGTTTCCACTCTTGAGTGACTTGCTAAGATATTTATGTCCTGAGAGGGTTTTGTGTGTTTGCAGCAAGACTTGCCCTACACAAAGGCKAGCTTGTGCCTGCAAGATAGTTACTAGTTTCCTTTAGGAAACATCCAGATTTTACCACGATGCAGTGCAAGTCTCTGCCTGCATTCCTATTCCTTATCTTCACTCTTCCAGAAACTAGATTGGTCACTGTGGTATAGCACGATATGTGTAGGCTAACACCAACTGTAGATTCATTTGTGTATAATCCCTTTCTGTTAGACAGGTGTATAGAAAGAGCTTCATTCACTGCTATCCTGATCTTGTCAGAACCTCTCATGTGCAAAAACCTGTATCTCATAAGTGTAATGAAAGCTAGTTTCATAGTAATTGTTCTATACATGCTTATTATTCAGGCTGTATTAATGAATATTTTAACTGGAGATTAGACTGAGGTGTGATTTCCACAAGATAAGAAATAGATTTGCCATGCTCTATTTTATCATTGTAATGGAAGTGTGCCCCATAATATTATATTTCTTAATTCTTTCATATTATGCTCAACAGCAATTCAAACTCTCTGGACGATGCAGGGTTACAAAATCTCACTTTGAGAAAGTTGTGGACTTCCTGGAAAGCCTCCAAAAATCAGAGGCTTAGAAAACATGGCCTGTGRGGAAAGATTGAGGAACTGGGTTGTTAAACCTAGAGATAGGAGAACAGAAAGGACATGATAATGGCTTTCAAATACGCAGAACAGTGTGGCATCTAGGAAAGTAATAACGTGCGGATAGGATAACAAGTCAGTTTAAATGCAGAAGGGAAAGTTAGGTTGAATGTTAAGGAAAGTCTAATGACTTAATGGTCAGGACAGCAAAGCGCTGGAATAAGCTAGTGGAGCCTCTGCCCATGGAGAAGCTAAAAATGGGTCACACACACATACCAGGACTGGCATGGATGGTAATAAGGCTCCCCCTAGAACCGTGTTTGGCAACTTCTCGGGCTGCCTCCCAGCTCTCTTTTCTATCACATGAAGTTTCTAACTAGGCCGCAGTTAAGTATGTTCATGCAGAACTCTATCAAAAGACCAGAATAGCTGATTCATAGGGACTAGAATTAATTTCTACTTGTTCTCCATGGCTGCAAAATCTCCTGAACTGGCTGGTTACTACTTTAGAGTCTTTGGAATCCAGTTGGTCCTACAGCTACAAAGCTTGTGATTCACATGGGGGAAGCTAAAGGATATTTCCCTATTTCAGGCCCAAAATGCTGTCAATTAATTACCAGAGSTGGTAGAATTTGGCTCTTGCAATGGGAAGGATGAATCCTGGTAAAGCAACACCATAAACCCTATCAGCTGGTAAGAAGGCTGACCCTTTTCTACCTTTATAGCAGGAGACAGTTACTGTTCCTGACACCATGCAGGCAAGGAAGGTGGGACAACTGAGAATGAGAAGTGAAGAGGGAACAGCTTTGCTGCAGGGAAGAAAGGTGCAGCTAGAATTAGAAAGACCTCACACGTTGCTTGATAAAGCCATGTGGAAACATTGTGAATGATGGCCTGGAGATGGCCTTAGAGGACCTTTGTAACACAAAATGAACCTTCCACCAGCAGATAACCAAGTATGAATGAGGACTAGATCCCAATGGAAAAGTAAAGGCTGGATAATCCTCATCTATGACCACAGGCAACCAAGAGCATCAGCAGAGGGACCCATGGCATACAGTCCATATCAGAGGACTGTCCCCTAAGAGGCAGAGCAGGAAGCCTAYGGCTGAGGAGCAGAGACTGGCAGGCATAGCAAGCAGCATCCCAAATACTGGGGGGCAGGTGTACCTATGGAGGAAGATGTATGTTTCTGCAGGAGACAGCTCAGGCCCACAATTATCCCTGAGGTTGCCATCCAAAGGAGCAGCACAGCACCACCACATTAAGGTGGAGTGTTTAAAGGAAATGCAGTAACTCCTCATGAACTGATATAGCTACTGAAAGGTGCTTTGCTGGCAGGAGGATTTTACTAGCATTCCAGTTGGAAGGTCTGAATTTCTGTAAGAGAGATGCAGTGTAAGACAGACAAATCTGTCTCTCTCCCATGTCTGAATAGGGCTATTCTGAAGATTGCAACATACATCTCAGGAGGGCTCCTGTAGTGATTGTGTCCTTCTTCCAATTTTCCTGTAGGTTATCATCAGGTAGACCAAAAGCTGGTGTGTCCCAGCAAGAGACTCAGAGGTGTCCCCCAGACACTATGTCAGCTAAAGGAGCGACGGTGGCAGTGCACACCATGCTCCCTTCCCCGATTTTGCAATGTGTATCTCCTGTGCAGCTTCAAGATACCATTACTTGAATCCTAGATCTTAAAAGAATGAAAGGAAGACTGAAAGGGGGAAGCTCACATATACTTCTAAATAGTACCAAATTTCTTATGATCAGGCTGAAGAGCTCATGAAGTCAGGCTGTTTTGGAAAGATATCTGCAAAGAACCAATAAGCATACTGATGGATTAGCTGCAGCGCCAGTGCCAGGCTTACAGCACAGGTACAGCCTACAGGCTATGCCCCTGGCAAGGCGGCTGCTGCTTACTGTTGTTCTCTTTTCCATTCAGTCTTATAACAAACAACTGAAGGAAGCGTTCCCTTCCCCAGAGCAGAACCAAAGCAAATTAGCCACAGACTTAACATTTAAGGACCTAGAGCTAAAAGGCATTGAAAAGTAAGCACTAAGGTGTGAGACCTACTTAGTAAAGCCAGCCAAATGACCAGGTTACGAGGATGCCAAGACAGGGGACTAAGATGACTTTAGACTTAGTATTAGCACTGTGGGGTGCAGAATGCATGCTGTAATAGAGGAATGATCACAGTACAGCCCCAGCATCACTGGAACAGGTATGAGAAAGCACAGCCCTGAGTCCCTGAACTTGTGTTGTCCATGCCTGCGACAATCTGTAACAGATTGTTTGGAAAAAATTGCAGGGCACAGTATATTATCTATATGTGTCCTGTTCTTATCCCTCTATTTCACTATCCCTTGAGGAAAGACATGATGTTAACACACAACTGGAAAAGAACACATTTTGCCTTACCTTTGTCAAAAGGCTATCGGGAGAGAGAAGGGAAGGAAGAAGAACATATAAGCAAAATACAGTGCCTGAAGTGTTGCTCCTGCTCCTTTACCAGGCACAACYCAAATCCTGGGGAGAAATCAGGAATGCCTCCATTAACTTCAAAGAGATGCTCTTTTAAACCTTCCGTGAAAAGGATGACATTTTCTGTGTCACCACACAGTGGCACTCTGCCCACACATTTCCCAGAGGTAAAGCTGCAGGGTTTTTTTCCCATTACCAAGATACCTATGAACATAAATGCCAGTGAGCAAACCAGGTTTTCAGAAACCACCAGTAACTGAATCACATGCAATGGAATCAGCAGAGATGGTCAAACACCTGCTTTGACAGCACAAGTATTAGCTGATTACAAGAAACCAAACACTAGGAAAATCCGATTTAAAAATTAACGGTAAATCTGTTCTTAGGATCTTTTTGGTTTGTTGTTTCCTCCCACCCTCTTCTCTGCACACTTCACTTGCACTTCACTCCCTTGCACTTCAACATTCTGGCTTCATCATTTTGATATCTCAGGGACTTCGTGCCACTTGTGTCTTCCGTAACTCTGGCAGCACCACTCTAAACTCTGGCAAATCATTTATTCTCCATGGCTTTCCCAGAGGCTTTCTCCAAAACTCCCAAGCAAATATACATCCACCAAAACACCTCCCTGCTAGACACACTTCACAGGTGGATTTATTCAAGGTGAGAACAATGGTGTGTTGATAGGACTGTGGCAGAGAAACAGGACTAGGTAAGGGGAAGTGGTGGAAAAGTAGGGATGAGTTGGAAAAGAGCCATTCACACAGGCTTTCCTGATAAGTGTTGATTTTTCTCCTTAAGTGCTAAATGTCCAGGGACAAACACAAGCCTAAAAGATTACTTTATGACCTAACCATGACACACACCTTGCACAGAGACAAGGTATCAGAGCTGATGTCTGTGACGATGCACATAAAATAGAGGAAGCCTACAYGATATGAGAAGTCTTGCGCAGCCCTCCTAACTGACCTTTGGATGAGGCCATGTGCTATTGCAGGTGGGAGCTGGCCTGCTGGTGATAAAACATCCATCCACCCCAATGCYTTCCCTGAGTTCTTTAAGCCAGAGATTGATTGTTTGGAATTTACAGATAGCAGCTCAAGTGTATTCAGCCTCCAGTAAGACTATGGCTGAATATGCAGGTGCTTTGAAGTACACTTTGAGCCCTGCTCCTTCCAACCTCCACCTTCTCACTTTCCCACTTACCCCGCTCTTATGAAAGCTCATGTGCTGTGATGACAGAGATGACAAAGGTGAGTCTATAAGTAATGGTGAAAAAATGGCAATAAAGCATGCAATACCTTCAAAGTCCAAAGGGAAGAGGGGTCTCCAGAAAGGGTCCTATCAATTTCCAGCTATTTCTGATCAGTCTCCACCTTTGCAGCTGCCAGCTCAGATGAGCTAGGCTAGCTGCCAGTTACCCAAGCAGAAGAATCCCAGATGCCTATAGATATCAAAAGGATTATTATCACGCATGTATGGCATAAATACCAGTGACAGTGATTCATCTGGGTGAGGAAACTCCCTCCACTGCCAAACCTCTATTTGGAGGCTGGGCCAGAATAGCGAATCCATCAATTATCACACAGGATTTTACCTAGGGGGACTTTGTCTTCCCTTTTCAGGAAAGAAACTCAGATAGGAGAGCAGTATTCCTTAGGAGAGGCGATTCCATTGTACATGAGAAAAATCACGCTAGAATGTAAGAGGTAAGAATATTCATGATGGTTCAGGCCAAGGTTTTCTTTGGAAAACCTTTGTCTTGCATAGGGGAAGATAATAAACAGTCAGTCCCTATCCATGCTCTTTCATCTTTGCTATACTTCTCAGTCATGTCTCCTCCAAGTTGAAGACAACTTCTCATTCAATCCTACACAGAAGCCATTCTTGGAATTTTCCCATGTCTAGTATACTCCTTGAGGATGAAGAAAACAGAACCACATGTTGTATTCAAGGTGAAAGCACACCAGGATTTTTTTAATTAAAAATCCCAAACAAACAAAAAACCCCCMAAACAACACTAAACCCAAAAMCAAACACACACACACCACCCAGAACAGTGCAATAGTGTTTGCTGGYTTGKTCTTTATCCCTTTCTTAACTTCTAGCATTTGATTTGTCTTTCTGATAAGCTTGACCTGATGCTTTCATGGAGCTATCTAACATAACCCCAAGATCTTGCTTCAGAGTGGTATGGTCAACTCAAAGCCCATGATTTTATATGCACAGCAAGCACTGTTTTTCTCTGCATGCCTCATTTCACATTTATTCACATTTCATCCACTATTTTACTGGCCAGCCACTCAGTCTCATAGGGTTTTTCAACAATACTTCACTGTTGACCATCATCTTTGCTGTCTTGAATAACTTAATTTCATCAGYAAAGTCTGAAGTCTCACTGTTCTCCCTGTTTTCAATGGTCATTCCTGAATATGTTCAACATTACAGATCCCAGCACCAACCTGTGAAACTCCCCTGGCAACATCCTTCTATTGGAATAACTTTTCTCCCATTTTTTCCTACCTTGCTTCCTATCTCTTTGCCAATTATTTATATATCTCAGGACCTTCTCTCCTAGGCAATGCCTGCTCAGGTTCCCAATAAGGTATTTTGTAAAAGAACATTGCCAAAAGTCTTATAGAAATCTAGTATCRGCTGTTTCACTCTTATCTACATACTTTGCAAAGAACTCCAAGAGGTTTGCAAGACAAACCTCTTGCCTTTACAGAAATCACATTGACTTTTCCAAAACTGATTGTGTTTATCTCGTTGTAAAATATATTTTTTTCTATTACAGCTTTTACTAGTTTATGTACTACAGATGCCAGGCTTACAAGCCTTTAGTTTCCTGGATCCTCCCAAAACCATTTTTTAAAGATTGATGTTACATTTACCCACCCTCCACACTTCAGGTGCCAAGAAATTTTTAACAGAAATGTTACACACTGCCTTTGGCAATACAGCTATTTCATCCTTGAGTTCCTCAGACCTCAGGTGAAACCTTCCAGTCCTGGCAATTTGTTAGCGTTCAAGGCTGCTCGAATGTTGGATTCTGGATCCAAATCACAAGTCTGTTTTGCCAAGATTTTATGTTCTGTGACAGAGTGGGGGAGCAAGAAGACGCTATCAACACCCTCACCAAGCAGCCGGGTGAAAGARCTCAGAATGAAAGGAGGTCTAGTGAGAGCTGGGTATAAAGCCCCATATACATCCTCCTACACAACCCCCTCTCACATACCCTAGCAGGGGGGTGGACCTCATTACAAATGTATCAATGATCACTGTACTCAAGAAATAACAGCGAAACTAAATGACATTTCCCCAGTACCAATCCATAACATGGCCTCATGCTCCCACCATCACAGAGCAGTAGCTTCTACATGCTCCTGAGTCACGAAAGGGATATGTTTTCAAGTAGTTTAATTGTCCGTCCACTTGGCCAAATGAAGCATCTTACTAAGTGGGTAGTTATCTTGGAACAGATGCATCTCTCTCAGTTAACCCTTCTAGCCTGATCAAAGTCATGTCAGACAGCAGAGCCCTGGTGTGCTCTTTGCCAACCACCACACTGAGGTGCTAAGACAAATGGACAAAGGCAGCACATTTTAAAAAAAGAAAAGGAAGAAAACAGAGGTTATGTTTATGAAGCCTTCACGTTATGAAGAGCTGAAAGAGGAGGTGTCACTTCACTGCAAAAATGCAGATGGGAAGATGACTTCTACTTGCATACCAAGACGGTTGGGGCAGAAGTTGT
Organism: Oceanodroma leucorhoa; assembly: GCA_030449065.1. Classification (NCBI taxonomy): domain Eukaryota; kingdom Metazoa; phylum Chordata; class Aves; order Procellariiformes; genus Oceanodroma; species Oceanodroma leucorhoa. The sequence goes on from JASVER010000120.1 coordinate 1,088,991, forward strand.
GATGACAGAGCTTTACTTGCCTTCCTTATCCCTCCATCACTCCCAGATATAGCCACTACCAGCACAGCTAGCACCATAGTTAAATGGTACAAGATAGCTAGTCGCCTTTAAGCAGACATTTCATAAATGGGATGTGAAAGAAGGTTAAAAAATAAATAGTCTTACTGTACTGCACTCCACTCCTGTGAGCGGTATTTCCTGCTGGTAGGCCAACAACAAAACAGCTGGCACCCCCAGCTCTACCCATCCCSGGGAACATACAGCTGCTAGAGGCCCAAGTCCATGTTCCAGACCCCAGGAGTTCCAGGATGAGTCTCTCCTGGGTTGCAGGGAACAAGAAGCAGGGGAAGGTCATGCACCAACTGCAGGGCACCTGCAAAGGGATGCACAATAGGCATTAACTCACACCTCAAAATARATGTTGCGTTTTGTTTGTACTCATGAGTGTTGCAAATTTGGGTGACGAAAGATGGCTGTGATTAAAGTATTTACAGCTTGACTGAAAACCCAGTAAAACCTCCAGACTGCATGAGGGTTTTTTTCATCTCACATTGTAGGCTAGAAAACTTCAGTAATGCACCTGGGGGCTTGAAAATGAACAGACTTGAGAAGCTGCAATGTCAGATAAGGCAGTCCAGAGACCTGTGCCCAATGGTTTGCTCTGCCATCTGCCCACGGTATTCACGCAGGCTGCTGGCTTTGCCCAGTCGCAGGTCTCCAACGTTTGGTGCCRTGCCACCCCAGAGAGAAGGGGATCTTTCATGCTGCGGGACGTCTCTGTATCCAGCTACTCTACTTCCACGCCCCTGTAAGATTTCTCCATCTCCCATCCCTATCCTCATTCCCAATATATTTTAGGAAAGTTCTGCAAACCTTCCCTTCCCTTTTTCACACCAGGGGTTCTGGGAATTCTTCATTCTTCCAAAGGAGTCTATTTGTCCCATTTCTCTTCTCTGACATGTGCACTTCACATGTATCCTCTTATTCCTTTGTCTAACCACACTTTCTTCTCTCTGTGTTTCTTTACCAGGGCTTTCATTTTCTCTCTTACCAAGGACTTTGCATGCCCTTCATTTCATTCTTTTTTTCGTCTTGCTGCCAGGATCACAACTGCTTCCTATGCTGAGAAGGCTAGATCTCTTTTCCTTCTCCTGATCTTAAAAAAAAAAAAAAAAAAAATCGGTGGCTTTCTATCCAGAAATCAGTCCTGAATATTACAGCTGATCAGATGCAGCATCCACTGGTAGCTTGTCACAGACAGACAATGCAGAGACAGGCATCTTCTTACTCTTTCACCTTGCTTCTTTAATGGCCAGATCAAAAACACTAACAGTGTTACAGAAATGAAAATAAAGTATCTGGGCTCCTCAAGATGTAGTCATTAACCAGGTGCCAGGTTTGTCAGGGATTTTATATGGCTTGGGGTTTGAGATATAGGCTTTGAATTTTGATAGCAGTGGTGCCATTTCAACCAAGGTAGAATTCAGACTCCACAGATATCAAAAACGTTCATTACGAAGAAAAGGGAAGGGAAATAAAAGAATAATTCTGCAGAAAAATCCATCTATTTTGAAACACGTCTCTATTTTGAAACATCGTCTCAGCCAAAGCAGGAAATGGAGTCTTTGGTCTGTTATCCAGCTTTGGACCCTGCTATCCCAGGAAGAAAGGAGAGGCCGAGGCATGAAGCATAAGGACACACGTAAGCTTGAAGTGCCCACAGATTGTTTCCAATACAGTGTTGAAATTAAGTAGTTCTGGTTTTGGGAAGTCTCATGCTAGCAACAAGATTGAATAAAAGAAACTAGTTTTGCAGACTTTGCTGTTTTACAGACTGCTTGAAAGTTGAAGAAAGCAGGCAAACATGTCCCTCACAGCAATCTGTTTCTCTTGTAATTATCTCCTGTTCCCAGRGAGTTTCCTCTGAGTTTATTAGAAAGCTAGTAGCATCTTGCTCTTTGGAATCAAGTTCATCCCTTGCTCCTGCAGTATTTACTTGGCTAATCACTGCAGCTTTGAAAGCCTGATGCCTTGTGTTCTGCAGGCCACCAGGAGACAGGAATGGCTTGCTTAAAGTGGTCTAGCCAGAGAGGTGATCCAAACAGGAAGGGGCAGAGCAGACCTGAMAGGCAGCAGGCGTGCATGTGGGAGCCCATCTAAAACGTCAAACTCTCTTCTAAGGGAAATCAGATGGAGATCAGGCTTGGGATTCATTTGCAGGGGAACAACTGGCTTTTCTTAACTGGCCTATAGCACTCCTGTGACGTGATATCCTCCTCATCATCTGTCTCTCATTCCAGATCCAAGACCTCGTCCCTCCCGCACAATGCTACACCATCCCACCTTCTCTCACTGCTCCTACCTGTGCCCATCAGAAAGCCACGGCACAGGCACTTGCTGTGACTCCTCATTACAGCGCAGAATTTTCCATTGCCCTCTGCAGCCCTCATGGTTATTATACTCTCATCGCCTGGGCAAGTGAACTCAATCTTCGCTTTTCTGATTTTCTATTGTCTGTTTATTAGATGGACCCTTTGTGAACTCAGCAGTTCACACTCTCCTGTGGTGCCAAGTGTAAAATTAATATTGACTAAAAAATCTGGGCACTTCTTTCTGGCCAGAGAGGAGACATTTCGAATTAATGGGAATGTTACAGTGTTTCACACCCACTGTCATCTTTCTGAAACCTCCAACTCTTGCAGCTCATTTCTAATTGCAGGCATTAACTCTTAATGGGCCTTATCTGTTCCGGGTGGGTGGGTGCCTCCCTCAGCCAGCCCAGTGCCCACATGTGCTGGGCTGGCTGAGCACATCCAGGACTTACTGGGTCTCCTCGCAGGCAGCCAGCAGAGGTGGTGGCATATTAAACAGCTGCCTAGTTCTTCCAACCCCTTCACACAGCTGTCAGGCAGATAAAGCCAYAGGCTCTTCCTCTTTAAAGATGACCTGACAACCTAAGGCAGGCGAAGGGTGTTTGGCTGCAAGCTCTGCTGGCACCAGAAGAGAGACAGCCCAAGCACTACTTTCTGTCATGCTGCCGGTGAGCTCCCAGGTTGAGCTGGCAGAAATGTCTCAGAGCAAGGCGATCATTCTGTCTCCATGGCCTCAATTCAGCTCTCCGGCTGAGAGGTGACTAGCAATGACTGAGGGGACAATTATTGCCAGCTGTGGTAGCTACTACTGTGAGGGGGTAAATGGCCTATTTGGTTTACAGCTGAGACCACAAACCTTTTTGCTAAATATCACCAAATAGTCCCTAAAGAGACAGTATTAACTTTTGCTCAGAAATTACTGAGAAGAGAGATCCTCTATCGGCTGAGCACAGGCTGTGACTCTTGGTGGGGACATCCATGCCAAAAAGTCCAGTTCCTGGGTCTCTCTTCAGACATTGCTCTGGTTCCACAGAGAAGTGCCAGTATTTTCTAACTGGCATCACTGACCCAGCTCCACTGCAGAACTCAGGAGACAAAACTGCTTAAATTAGGCATCTCATCACGCTCGTACATTTTGAGTGCTTTTAACACTGCCACTGCTATAAAACGCCACCTCTGGTATGGTGCACACAYCCACATGCAGAGCAAGACACTGAAGAGTTGAGTCTTTCAGTGGTCTTCCCTACAGCATGCACACATGCTAATGTTAAGATTTCTTTTAGACCAAACCCCAGTCCATCTGGCCTTATACAGGAGTGGAACAATTGCTGGGACAGGGTATGCTACCTGAGAAACAAGTACTGTGTCCTGTACCTACAAACAGCTGAGCACTGCAAACCATGAGAGACTGCAGCGAGGTTAGAGGAGCAGTGGGGAAACTGAGGCAATGTATTAAACCACCAGAGATGGAGACCTTTCTCTCACTCAGACTGACTTAAGATTTCAGTGGTGTTGGCAATCAGGTTTTAGTTCAGTGTACTTCCACAGGCAGTTATGGCTGAGTAATAGATTGGGGTTTTCTACTGGTGGATCAAAACCCCCCAAGGAGGTCAAGAAACACAGTCCGGGGAGGAAAAGAGGATTAGAGAGACGATAAACATGCAGCTATGATCTCAAGCAAAAGAAATCTTGCTCTTGCATTCCTTGCACACCCTAACCCCCTTTATAGCCAAGAGCTCTTTGCCAGCCTCTTAAAACAAACATATAAAGCAATTATACTGGCATAACACCGTTACACTAGTACCCCTGTGCACTTGCACAGCTAGTGTAAGAGAAAAGAGTTTAGACTTTATTATTATCACTTCAAATAGTGTTACCAACATGAAACATTTGAGAAACACTGAGCTAACAAACACAACTGTTTTTTTTTCCCCCCTTGTTTTCCTCACTTTCATTAACTGTCCCAGCCCAGACCATGCTTGCTACAGAAGACTCCAGTATCACTGCTTTTACTTTCAAAAGGAAGATAATACTGAATAAACTTTTGTTCTCCAATGAAACTGGACTGAAAAAATGAAAGAGGCCAGATGTACAAGTCTCTCCTGGTCACATTAAGCACATTGTAGACTTCCAACCATGTTATAAATGGAGGAGTGCTGCAGTATTACTGCACGTATGAGAGAACTSAGGCACAGAGAAGTGCTTGTCACATCACATGCCAGTGGACGACCAGGAACTGAGCTTCCACCTCCAGCCATGACAGATAAAACAAAGAGTTCCCTTTTYTAAAAGGAAAGAACATGTGGTCTCTAATGCTTCACCTGGGGATACTTAAAATAATTGGATCTGGACAGATTAAAGGCAAATGGCAGTTGCTCAGATGAATATAGCGTACTATATGGAGCTACGAAAACTGCCAGAAGTACTTGATTTTCAGATTATACCAGCCGTAAAAAAATATGGATCACAAAATGCTGTCAGGAGAGGACAGCAAATGCTTTCCAAATGAAGTGTCAGATTATGGCAGCTCAGGCACTAACAAAATGGTGCACCTGATAAGYGGGAGCAATGCGTAATGAAGTCCCTTGCCCAGCACAGCTGAGCTGCAGGTGTACAACTGGACCTCAAGCACAGCCAGCAGAAGGGTTTGCAGCAGCACAGATCCGCATCAGATTCTGCCCTTCCCTTCCTACAAAGGTGGAAAATTTCCAAGTATGTGATTGGCTCAACTTTCCTCACACCACAGACAACAGTCAAGACCAACAGTGACAGGTTTTGAAATCCTCATCCTACAGCTCGCAGGAAGATATATAATAGTGAAGACATGGAGAGATAAAAGCCTTCATGCAGTAAGAAGAATTCACTTTACTCAACCAAAAATTAAAACGTTGTTCTTTGAGAAAGAGAAGGTTTTTCTTTGTCTTGAAAGATCTTCAAAAAAACAGAAAAACACGCACTCCAAGCTCTCCATCTCGTTAAGATAAATCAACTTGAGGGGAAGATTCTTCTCTTGTGTGGTCCTGTACAACCTACCAAATCATATTCGCAAAATGGTGGAAGATCAGGCGAGGACAGGCTGGTAGCAGTTACCCTGAGTGCAGTCCCATGCGGTCTGAGCGTATCAGTCCTGCTGCACACCCGACAAAGACCTTTCTTTTGCCCTTCATCCCTGTGCTTCAAAATGTAAGGAAAATGAAGCTTTGAGAAGACAGATCTGGCCCTCACGCTAGAAAAACATATATGTCAGTCTTCACATTAGATGTGTGAGTAGTCCCCAGGAATATCAAGCTAAGCACATGAGTAGGCGCTTGCAGGACCAGACTGAAACATGCAGTTTGTACTGAAATGTAGCTTACGATACACTGATTTTCCTTCTTCAGATGAAGCCAAAAAAGGTAGGGAGCATCATACTTGTGTTTGGTATGACCATCACTATTTAGYGTCAGCTGAGACTTGACATTGTTTCATTTGCTAACCGATTTGCCTCAGACTTTTACAAAATGGCCACAATGACCACTGTTATTGTGCTGCTTGTCTACTAAAAATGTAAAAAGGCGCATTTTACTTAGCAGTTGTTTATGACTGGTAAACTTCTTCAGTAACCATTCGGTAATGATTAAGGCATGTTAGAGTTTAAAGCTCTGGATTACAATAACCTTTAAAAACAAATTGTTTTCCTTTGCATTGCTGCAGGGTAAAGGCAGTTAAGGTACCTTAATTGCATTTCCACTCCTAGCATGTTTTTAAATCATGCTTGGACTACAATTCTGAAGTTTCTAAGGCTTCAGTTGGAGGGATGTAGTCTGAACTGCAAAAAAAGGGGGGAGTGGAGGGGGAACAACCAGGAAAACATAGGTGTTTCCTGAAATTAAATCTCAGGCAATTAGGGTATTTCTGACACTCAGCAAYGATGCAGTGCAAAGACAAAGGGGTTAACATCCACACAGCACAGCAAAGGACAGAATATCTTGGTTTGATCCAGAAAGCTATGCCAGAGCATGCTAYATCTGAGTGGTCCAGGCACAAAAGTATTTCACTTTGGCAATCCTGCTTCCAGTTCTAAACGGTTCTTCACTAGTTCAGGGACTTCAGCACTGCAATGTGCAGAGCTGACACTCCTCACTACACACCCTCTCACACTTTTTCCCCTCAGAATGACCTACCAGCCAAAATTGAAACCCAAACATTGCAGGCAATGTGGGCAGGGAGAAGGAGAGACAGAGCAAAGTGCTCCTCTGATTCACCATAGAGGTCCTGACACAGCAGGCTTGTGTCAGATCCGTTGTGTGCAGCCYCAAGTGACTCATTACAAAGTTTTGGTGTGTTAATTCAGAGAGCAGAAGTTAATCTGGATTYTACTGGCTGGAGGTAGATGACAGCATTTTTTGTTCCTTAAATGGGAGTGGTAGCTTCAAGCACGGGGCACTGTATTAGCAAGCCTGTTTCTCAGCACAGCTTTAATAAGATGTATGAGAGTGCAGAGCTCACTCTCAATTTGTGGCAAGTGGTTTGAAAGCTATTCTCTACCTCCCGGGCTCACGTGTGATGTGGCTGGGATTTACAACCTCCGTTAACTTACGCAGGTTTTCCAATTTGCATCTATTTCCTGAAAGATTGAAGCCTAAGGAAAGTGAATGCTAATGTAGGAGCCTGTATTTGGATTGGTGAAGCAGATAATCCAAGATTAATTTCATCTGACAAAAGAAATCTATTATTACAGTGTCAAACTCCCATGTGCAGCTAGTAGCTCTCAGCAAGACTGGAGATGCAACTCAGCACCTGCGTTCTTGCACGCAGGTGCTATTTGAAAATGCCTAGGGAGATTGGAGTGATTCTGACAGGGGCAAAAGTCTCTTTGAAAGCCAGGCCAAGAGCATCCTGTCTTATCACCTGGCTTTTGGCTGGATGGAGCATTGAGCCTGCATGTGATACTGCAGCAACTATCAAACATAAGACTATGCTGGCCATTGATAGGAGGTTTATTATAACCACAAAGGAGGAATAATCCATCTCTAGCCTTCAGGTTTGAGGTCCTTCACTGAACCACACAGAAGGATCTGACAGGGAGACRCACTGCTCTGCACCTCATACGCTCCCTTACCACAGTGGAAAGCATGGGTTAGAACTAAGTCTTTGATACTCACATAAACTATGTGCCATGCAGGACAACACCAGATGGGCACAATCGTCCTTTAGAAAACTATGGAGCAGATCCGGTTCCTCACCAAACACATATAGAGGTCCATTCAACAAATCAGCCACCTCAGATGATTCAGGTCCATTACCTCTGGTGCCCAACACTCATCTCTCATTACATCTTCAGCTTGAGAAAAGATGTTACTGTGACTTTAGCAATTATGACAGTATTAGCTGCTCCTCTCACATTCAGAAGTGGTTGCTAGTGTGATCTCTATTTTACTGAAGATGTTTTCTTTCATCCAGGCAAATCCATGTGCTCATGCAAAGCTCTGAAGCAATACTGCCATGGCCCTCAGTCCCACTCCTGCACAAGACAGCAATGCTGACCCCAAGGCTTCTGCATATGTAAGAAATGTGTCTCAGCTGGAGATGGAGAGAAGTAGATAAAAGAGTACCTGYACTTCCTATACCCTAACACATGGTTCTGGTAAAATTTTTATAGAAAAATATGACTGCAGAGTAAGTGGTACAAAATGATAAATAATAGACCAACTCCAACTGAATGAAGTACACACATTGAAGTTGCTTTGAGCAAAAGGCTGGCTCTTCCACCAACAGTAAGACTCACTGTTCTGAGGGCTATTTGACACTCTTCTCTAGTCCTTCAGTTGGGACAGTGATGTCTTCTGAGGTTCCCGAGAGGAATACTGGATAGCATTCAGACTATGCTCTCACTGCAGCACACTATATCTCATTTGCGGTAAATTGCTGGAACTTTACTGACCTATGAGCCTGGTCCATTTGCATGAGCTGAGCCTCTGGCTGCACTTCTTTCTACCATTTAAGCCACAACCCAACATAACTGCCACAGCCCTTTAATTCTCTGCAGCCATCCTGCACCCACCCTACTCCTTGCTCCAAGGCTTCAGCTTCTCCCCAGCTCCTACCTACACTGGTGACAGTTTCCCTCAGAGGGGGTGGCACTGACCCCTTGACTGCTGCATGCACTCTGCTATTCATTTCTGTCTCTTGCTCAACACAAGCACATGGACACAAAAAGGCAARACCGAAACAGCTGGTTGTTATAATAACACATTATAAAACTTATTAATAATTTCTCCTGCATATTAAGGGACTCSTCCTTCCATTATCTACCTGCCAGGACCAGGTTCACAGTTGGTGACAGCTGTTGACATCACCATGGGCAAGGCAGCAAGACAAGTGCTGCATTGCCTGGCTCTGTCCTGCACAGATGATGTCAGTGGGAGCTCTGCGGCCACTTTCAGTGAAAGTGGAAAGAGGCTCGGCATTATGAAGGTCAAAGAGTTTTCTAAGTTCTTCTAATGAACCCTAATGTTGCTCCCAGCTTACAATCCCAGAGTGCTTTACCAACAGTTACCACTTTACTCAGTATTTTGTTTGARGACCAGCAGTTTGAGAAGAGATGTAACAGATGAAGGTGCTTTTCTAGCTCATCTCACTGCAATATGGTCAGGATGACCTCTCAGGGAACAAGACCACCATGGCTCATGCAGCGCTGGAGAAGGGTTCCCAGTTACTGATATAACACCCATTTGTTACCTGGCCATTGGGAACTGGACTGTCATCCAAACCCCATGACATGAGGGAAGACTGATTTTTAGTTATTGTACGTTGGTGACTGGTAAACGCTAAACAAATACTGGTGGAGAAAGACCAGTAGCACACTTCTACAAGCKAGCAGTTTTTCAAGTCACCTTCGCCTACCAGACAACACTGGAGTGGTTCCTTATTGTTAAGAACAGCTCCCGTGTACCACTGTGTTTCCTCTGCTGCACAGCAGCACCAAGCCCATTATCCAGATGAGAAAACCCAGCAGAAAATATCCATAGACAAAAAAAMCCCACCARACCAAAATACCCAGCAACAGGATGAAATCCTGGCCCCAGTGAACTCACTAGATCTAAACTATGGAATAGGCAAGCTTTGCAATTGGCTCTGCAATCCTGGTTACTGGGTGCAGACCATGGCTGCCTCCTGGCATCATGCTGGGAAGATACCTGAACATATGCACCCCTCCTTTAGCAAGAGAACCTGSGCAGGCCCAGAGGSAACCCCRGTATATACCAATARGATCCCCCAGTATAGGTGATCAATGGGAAAGCACTAATCCTATCTGTCACAGACTCTTAGGGTCCATTAACCTTCAGCACTCTGATTCTTGTAACCTCAAATATTTCAACCTTCAGAGTAACGCAAAGCCTTCATGCAATATTGCGGGGGGTGGAGAATGGGACCTTTCCAACCTCTGCTATGCAAACAGCTTATACACTAGAGCACAGTGTTTATTGATACCCATCTCAGCAYGAATAAATGCCAGACTAAAGCAATCCATCTTTCAGACTGTGGCAGAATGAGCTGGTTCAATGACCTGTTGGGGTAGCAATTGCCCCTTGATGGTTACAGTAAAAGAGAGTCCTGTCTGATCCATCCCCTGAAGATGATTTGAATTCCCCATGCTTGCCTGAGAGAAGACGTAGAGTGATTACAGGCTGAAGCCATCTGTATTGGGGTCCTAACTCCTCATCTATGCCCCATGGTGCAGAAGAAACATGTCATGAGACATGACACTGTCCTCCTCCTGTCAAACTGCATCAGTCTCCTTGGAAGCAACAACTCATGGTGACATATCACAACCACATAAAGATGCAACACTAACAATATTGTAATGATCCATAAGTCTCAAAATAAATCTTGAGCCTTTGTGCTGGAAGCAACAAAGACCAATGAAAAAAAAAACCAAGGAGTCTCTTTCACACTGTGGAGAATGTGACAGCTCAGAAAATAAACCCTGRGAACCTAGGAGAGTGCCAGGGAAAGGCTTTTAAAAATGACCCACAAAAGAAAAAATCACCAGGGTCTGACAGAGATCCTCATCTTTCCTGCGTGTAGCTTTTGTGTCATGTTAGCTCAACTCCTTGTCAAAACAAGTTCTGTTTTGCTGCTGTCAGCGCAGTGGGCTTAACGTAGCTTAAGAAAAACATCTCACACTATTCTTCATACCTCATATATCATCTCCAACAAGCCAGATAGCAGAAAACAAGCTGCTACTGTGCAGCTGATTATTGGTGATCATGTACGCAGGCAGGCCCAACGATGGAAGAATACTACTAAATTTTGCTAAGAYCTGTTATTAGCTATGCAGAGAGGCAACAAGTAACAACACAGGAGGAGCCTTTGACTCAGGGAAACATCCAGACTGCCTATTAACTACAGAAACACAATTCAACATTTTCAGCACTAACAACTGCACCAGAGAGCACCAGTCTGACAAGTCCCTTTTACATGGTACCTGTTGTTAAAGAGCAACAGAGTTGCTGACCACACGAGGCATTTTTACATGTAAAGATTGTCCGCAATAATTTAAAAGAAGAGTCAGAAGAGTTGAGATGGAATAGATGCTGAGAAAAAGTACTGCTATTAAAAACATTAAAGCAAAACCTGCCATTTGGTCTTTTCCTTTCTCAGACAGTTCGGCTGCTAATCTAGTGGAGGCAGTAAGGCACTGCATTCCTCTAAATTATCCTATTTCGGCCAACTCCATTCCTATGGATGGTATCTGTCTCTGCACATACAGTAATTTAATACAGTTACTGGCTCCAGTCACAGAATGTTAAACAGTTACCTATCTTTGTTTAATTGCAGAAAATCAGGACATTCTCCTAACAGCATGGTAATAAGAACTTGGGGGATACATCCCTGAAATAATTCATGTCAATTATCTAAAACATCAGCCATTTAATTTAGAAGAATCCCAGAAGATATGAAGATGATTTCCTGATACCAAGGTATTCCTGCCAGTGTTTCACTGTGAACCATGTATCTATTTTGTTTTGCATATCCTCCCTGTGAAAATATCTCATCATCATTTTCCACTAATATTCAAGAGGGATCTTGTACTGCTCTCAGCAGCCAGCATTATAGTCTTCATCCTCTCTGCTGAGATTTGATGGTTCATTTCCTCTGCCCAGACTAACTTCAGATTGTCAATATTGCCCTGCAGTTCTGTAAAAAACATACACGCAAAATATACTTATTTGTACTTAGAGCAGATAGTTCCTCATCTTGTAATTTCCTTACACAGCAAGCCAGTGGTGATAAAACAGGTTTAAACTACAGCTTAACATTAAACACCTCTTCCTCTTCAAAGCTTCCATGCTAAATTCTTTGTCATTCCTGAAGATGTGCTCAAAGTGGTCTCTCCCCACTCCTTGGTGAAGAACCTGAGTGTARAAGTGAAGCTTATTTCTCACTGCTTTGCATAAGGCTGGGAGCTTAGCATGGAAAATGAAAAAGTAGGATCTGGGATCTGGCTTGGGAGGGATGTTTTGTGTTTCCGAGTCCAGCCCCTGCTACTATTGGTACTCATGCCCTAATTCATCAGCAACATCCTCGACAATTAGTTTTTCTCTCCACTGTTCCTATGGGAAGGATGCTTCACAACTTCACTCTGATAGCTGGAAGCATTCTTCTCATTTGCAGCCTCAATTTGTTRAGGTCTAGGTTATACAGTCTTCTTGTGCTGGCATCTCCCTTTAGCTTAAATAAGACGTCTCCTTCCCCAGTACCTTTTCCTAGGACGCATTAGTAGACAGCTTTCACAGACCCATCAGCCTTTTATTGCTAGTTACACTGAGTCAAATTTTTAGCATCCTCTTACCAGACAGGGTCTTTCTTCCCTGATCATCTCAGCTGTCCTCATCTTCCAAGCCAAATTCAGAATGTGAGATGGGGAAGTGGTGRTGGAACAGGGCTCAAACATGAATCTTAATCCTGATGGTCATGACCAACACTGGCCTGGCTCCAGACAGCTCACACTGATCCTCCAAAGGAATTCCAGCAGATCTAGTTGTCTCGCCCCCAYCTTTCTGTCTCACCAGAATGACCCACCTCAGTATCCCACTGAGAAAATAAAGTTAGCACAATCGAGTTAAGCTAGGTGAGCTCTGAGTGCTACAAGGGCCTCTTGCAGGTAGGAGCTGAGGTACATAGGAAAACTGGTAAGCCCAAGTTCACCACAGCCTGTTTGGACGCAGCAAGAGGAAATCAACTTGAGCTAAGGTACTGTGAACGCAAGTGGCCCACACCAAGCAATACACTGAGCTCAAGTACTCGTGTAGGCCCAGTTATCAGTGGCTGCCTAGACTTTCTAAGTAACCTATGAATTTCTTAAACCCAGAAACACTATTCCTTGCACCCAAAGAGGTCACATTTGGAGAATGAAAGAAAAAAAAAAKCTCCTCTTCAATCACCCTCTGGCTTCTCAATCCCATCCCCGTGCAGAAATTCAGAACCACCTCAGGTGTCCCAAGACAAAAACCCTGTTTACAAATGTTAGAGACCAGTGAGAACAACTCTTTCCTTTCCCCCTCAAGAAGAAAAAGTTCACCTTTAGCCAGACCATTCCAGTGTTCCAGTTTACTGTGTGGTGACAAATAGCCAAGAAGGCAGGAATATGCAAGCTGGCTCCATCACTGCAAACAATGGGGCATGTTCACCTCCTCAGAGGTGGGCCCCGTTAAGACACACAAACTCTAAGCAGCTAACTCATGATAGCACCGATCTGCCTGTACAGAGAGCACAGCCACAGTCTGCTGTCAGGGTATCCTCATTAAACTCCTTGTCACTTCACTGGACAGAGGTAATATGAGCTACCTGTCCTTCACACATGCTTGCTTCACCTCTTCTTTCATCCAGGCATTCATTAGGCCACAGAGTGGAGAAACCATTCCTTGTAGGATTCAGCACATGCACCTCACCGTCCTGCTGTAGATTTTTTACCTTGTGTCATCTCACTGAGAAACATTGGCTACGAAACTGTTAAATGCAGCATGCTAAGCACTGTCAACCTGCAAACCTTAACCCACAGCAAAGAAACTGCAATTAAGAGCTGGATGACAGGAAGCAGAAAGTTCGCACCTGCCACTGTGCCTTTCAGACCRAACTGAAATATCCCACTTGGATTTAATCTCTTCTTCCTAAAGACAAAGGAACGACTCCTACGTTTCCAGTCTGTTGATGACAGACGGATGATCTTGTCAGAAAGCCAAAGACTTAAGTACAAAGTTGCCGATTCCTAAYTCTGTCTCACATTGTTTTAGTCCAGTCACCTCATCTTTGTTGCTCAGCTTTCCCCCCCTGCAGAGGGGGAGGTTATACTTCACCAGGCTCTAATGAGCTTTATTCATGCACTCTGGAATCCATCATTGCTACCAGAGAGTAACTTTTTTCTTTTTTTTTAATTTCTTAAACACTGGAAGGAAGATACAGTATTTATACACATACACACAGAGACTAAGCTTCTGTCTAGGAAACCATCTGATTATTTCATCCTGCTGGAGGAGGCAGGAAAGAGCACATGTACAGCATGAAGAGAAAACAGTAGTATTCTGGCTGTTTTAATCCAGATCAGAAATATAGTTGCACCTCTCCCAGGCTTTAGCTCCCTTCTCTTTCTGCATCAGGAGTGGAGTCTATACCTGCAACTGGACTGGTCTACATTTAAGGTCTTTCATTTCCACCCCAGTCTTTTCTTCACCTGGATGCCCCTGCAGAGCTGTTCTGAGTACACATACTACACACTTTTTGCCTCTATTCAGGCCACACTGAACATAAATATTCTGGCCAGTACAAAAAACCAATGACATGGCCAGTTCTTCTAAATGTAGCCCTAAAATGACAGTCTTAGCAAAGCCTGTGCTGCTAAACAAAGAGACTTGAGTTTTCTTGCTAACTAGGGATGATGAGTGTGCACTGGTTCCTTTAACAACCGCTTTGAAATAAAGGAGAAAAAGTGAAGAGAGTGATGATGATAATAAGCCATCAGATGGAATAAACCGCCTTACACTGAGCATCACCACCTCTTCTGGGAAGTCAGGCTGAAATTTTGAATTTCAGTTTAGTAAGGGGAAGCAGAGATTGTGCACTTTGCAAAAAGAATTGTGTGTGTTTATTCTAAAAGGAATAAAGGGACRCTGTTTCTGCAAGGAGTGGGAAGAGGAGGAAAGTGGTATTTTTAAAAGCATTAGTGCACAGAAAAGCAGGATTTATAATGGGGAGTTCCTTGTGTCTCAAAGCTGTAAGAGTACCTGTGTTCTTAATCATCTCAGGCACTATAAAATACTCATATGGAGGGGAGTGATTCTGAACCCGCTTTTATTATTTTTTTAATTGCACTACTACCAWCTCCCACCCACCTGCAAACAGCTCCCTCCCCTGTTGTTGACAGTGAACAGAGAAGACTGTCCCCTGCCAYGCTCTCTCCTAGCAAATTAAGTCAAAGAGCTTTCAGTGCTGAGAATTTCAGCAACACTCTCCACAGCCTAAGAAACAGAAACCCTGAGCAAGCCCAGCCCGATCCCTTGCTACACTGTTTTTTTAACAGATGTATGTGAAATCACTCACTGCAGGGGGTGGGGAAGGGATTTTGGTTACTTTATTTTCCTGCAAGCAAAGTTGAGAACTGCTTCACAAGCAAAAATCAGAACTGCTTCCATTACAGACAATGCTGGTGTCCAGCAACTGGACTGTAGCAGTCACTTGTGTTCAGCTTTTCCTGATGAGTTCTTACCTGACCCAATAGGACAATGGTGGCAAACTCTTTGTTTTCCAATGTCAAACATATTTTTTAAAGCACGGTCTCCTGTTCTCAGTGCCAGCTGAAATCTGTGCTTCTATCAATGCTGGCAGCAGTGCCAGTTGCTCAATATCATTGCTCTTGAGAGCTTTTTAGATCCTGACTACCTTAAAATTACACTAGATATAAAATAATGCCCAGCTGCATACTAAACAGTCATTGCCAAAACTGTACCTTTCAGTGGGCAGGGCTCTAACAGGCAGCRGCCCAGCAAGGTCAGTCTCCTCTTCGCTCTGCCACTGTCTCTGTGCCATCCTTTCCCCTCCTAGCTTTCACCCAACACATCTATTTGATGAGAGTTTGCATTTTGGTTGGAGACAGTATATGCTGCCATACTGTAAGGACAAATGGTTTTACTTCTGTCAACTGCTATACAATGGCTTGCTGCCACGCTACAGAAATTCCAACAATCCTGAAGTCATTTTACTGTCTTTTGCAGACTTCAGTTCATTGCCTTAATGGAAAGACAACACTGGGGTATCCACAACAGAAAGAAAATGATAGTGGGATGCATCCGAGTTCTGTAACACACTTGTTAGACCCGTTTTCTCTTTCCAGGAGCTGAATAATGCAATGATTTGTATTTCTTCAGATTTGGAGTCTAMCTGCATTTTGCAGAAATAGGCCATCCCATGAGATGGCACTTTACCACCAGCTGACCCTTTGCCCACCAGGGAACACTTGCAGAACAAAATCTCAGGAGAGTTTATTGTTGCCATTTCTGATGTGAAAACAACCAAMCAGCAAGGACTCACTTCTGGTAGCTGAACTATGCATATTCACTTCCAAACACAGGTGGAACTTCATTGCAGTCAGGGCTATAAGGTTGTCTCAGCTCTCCACAAGCTTTTGGATGATGAACACAAGGACATCTATGCCAGTTCTGAAGGGAAAAGTACAACAAAGGGAAAGCTCAATCAGAGTTGTAACACAGAAGGTTCTGCCCTTTATAAGCCCTGCAAAACTGTAATACCACATGGTGCTCTCTGGATTTTGAGTGATCTCTACACTGGACCTAGAAGGCATTGGGTGACAGGATGAAACAGATATGTACATAACATTTCTTACAGGAAAAAAGATTCTCATTGTCACCACCGTAACACTCTGCCAATCAGCAATATCAGACAGGAATGAATGCCAAGAATTCCTGGCCTACGATCCTACTTCTGCTGCAGAAATCCATTGGTAAAGAGCACATATCCGAGGTACCTTCCCGGTACATACATGACATTGGAACRGTCACAGGTTGTTTTGTGTCTGCACATCCACTTCCTGCATTTGGGTGTCGAGGTCTGATATGTGCAGACAAATACAAGCACACACATTTTAAAAGCCTTTTTAAAACTCAAGTGTTTCTGCAGCTGTGATCGTCACTTTCATTCAACCAGAGGAGAAGCATGGCATAGCCATGTGATTGCAAACAGTGAAGTTTCCTTGGCTTAGCAAATTACTGTGTGTCCGCTGGGCTGTGGAAACATATTATACACACCCTTTTAATTCAACTCTAATGCAGAACAGAATATTCTGTTTTAAATCACTGGGAAGGTAGTAGTTCTTCATTCTGGTGGTTTAAACAAAGGCACTTTACTGCTCAGTGGGGATAAGAGCTCACATAGTCTTTCGCTGCCCGAGCTGAGCTTTGGTATCTTGACCAGTTGCAATTACGCAGTGTTAAGAGCATAAAAGAATCTCTCTAGATTAGAGAAGTACTACCTATGTATGAGGTTGTTTTTCCGAGTACAGCTCTGTTGCAAACACCTATTCCCGAATTTGTTTTGAACCATAAAACTGCTAGGGTTTATCAAAACATTACCGCAATGCTTCCTTGTCCAAGACCTAGGTGCAGAGAAGGGGGCCTGTAACCCACTCAGTAGCAGGCAATGTTTCAGAYACATCCAGCTGATGCTGTTGGATGTCCGAGTGTCAGCATCAGAGCCAACCTATGAAATCCTACAGTACACTAGGACTTTGGGTTGTTCTAGGCTCTGGAACAGTTTTTCCCACTTGAACGCAAGAAAATCCTACATTTATCTCAGTGGTCAATGTGAGTGCTTGGGAGCAATGCCAAAATAATATTTATCAGCCTGGCTGAAGGGTTTATAACTCAGCTGTGTAAGTTCACATCAGGGAGAATGCCCTGATACAGCAAGCAGCCAGTCTGGGAGTACTCAACATGCTAACTCTTACACTATTTCATTTGTATTAGTTATTAGACACATGTAAGATGCTTTTGAAATGAGCTAACTTGTGAACTGAACAGATCTGCTTATGTGTACATGGCAGAGCAACCTAGCAAAGAGAGGAATCAGACAATATACATGCCCCTAAATTGAGGCAGCTCACCAATGCCTGGTATCGCTGTGCCAGGAGGTATGGTTAGAGATGTGTGAGAGTATCACCACAGTAACAGATATAGAAAAGGAGAAACTGAAAAGTGAGGGGTTAAGTCTCCACCTCACCTCCCTCCATAAGCAGAACCACACTTAAACACATTGCCAGCCTGGCTGTGTTAGTTTTAAAAACAGCATTGCAGAATAAAAAGAGTAGGGGGGTGGCTTTACGCTTCAGCAAAGCGGCAGCTGTACAGGAGAGCTGATGAGCAGGACGGCAGAATGGCTGTAAACCCTCTGTATTCCACTGGAGCCCTATACAACCCAAGCGGCTGCTGAAGCAGGGATAGGCTATATAAGCCAATGACTTCTTCTGGGAATGAGCACGTGGAGGGAAGGCCTTTCCCAGAAGCTGCTATAATTACTATCTCATTTTTTGATTTTCATACTTCTTGCAGCTRAGTTCTGTCACTTGGCTGAGTCTGATCAGCTGCCTCATTTCACCTAGCTCAGCTTTTTTCCAGCACCACCCATTGCAAGAACTACCCTGCGTTACCCTTCTCCTTGGGACAGCAAAATGCAGTTTTAGCTATACTGCCAACTAATCTTGAACCAAACTGCCAAAAAAGCTGCATGTGCTGCCCAGACTGCTCAGTTCCAGGGAAGAAAGGCAATTTGGTTTAACTCTATTCCCTTCACCCCAAGCTAGTGCCCAATTAGGGTAACAGAAATCTAATTATACATGATGGCTGAACAAGGTAAGTAATACCAGCACAATTGTGTCCGTGGCAGTCCCTGCTTCCTCATTGCCCATCTTGGTTATTAAAAGGTGCTAACAGGAGTGCAGCCTTTACCAGTGGCTCCAGATAGCTGAATCACTACAGTTAGGACATGATTGAGCCAGAAGGGGTGGGAATGCTCTTATTCCCACATCCTACTAGTGTTATGTAGCTGGGAGTGAGCTACCTACACCCAGCTGTGCAGATATGGATCTACAGCCTCTTCAGCACCCTGGGAAACTCATTCAGAAGTTACAGAAAAATTACAATTACAGTTAAAAATTAGCAAGTAATCTACTAAGTACAGCAATTGTCATTTTTTTTTGTTCTACTAGAACTGTTTAAAGAACAGGCCAAAATGAACAAAACACATGTGGGTCAGTGCCTGCCTAACAAGGCCAAAATCTCACCTGGGAACTTTAAGAGCTAAAGCAAAAGCACCAACCCATTACCTTGGCTCTAGCCTATGCTGTTGACCCTGTATGTTCCCTGACATCACTTCACAACTTAAAGGAAAAAAAAAAGGGATTAAAAGTATATCTTTGAACCCCTAAATCCCAGAAGCCCAGTTCTTCCTTCTACTCCTCCCAGAAAACCAAGCCACTTGCTAGGGAACATCTCGCCAACAATGGTCACATTTAGAAAGCAAAAGGCCCTGACCACGATAGCAGTCTCACTGCATAACCCAGCACTGTCCCCGCAGGAACCAATTGCTACAGCAGGGAAGCTGGAGGTAGCAGATAAGCCTTAGCTGGGTGATAGAGATCAGCTGCCCAGTTATCAAGGGAGTACAAAAATCAAACAGATTTTGATTTGGTAGTTACAGCTTTTCATATATTCTGGGAAAAGAAAAGAGAAGGACYAGGGAGGGGGAAGGGAGAGAGAGGAGTCTTTTCCAGGGTGTTATGATGTCAAATCTTTTTAGCAATGGATTTCTAGGTTAAGCAGTTACTGAGACATGCGGCTGCAGAGAACTGCAGTCAGCGCCGGCGCTTGTAGGAGGAAACTGAAAGCGGTGGAAGAAAGGCAAAGCAGAGCACATCCAAGGGCTGCAAAGCCTGCCTGAAGTAAGCAAGATGCAGTACAGCAATGACAGTCACTCCCAACAGGCACAGAAACAAAGAACAGCAACACTGTACCCTCAGAGAACCACTTTTCCCAGCATTACAACTCATCCATCCGATTCGGGGYGGTAGGTTAGCCTAGTCCTTCTCTCAGATGTGACCCAAGCTTTGGGCTGCAATGCTGACTATAATGTCCATTGGCCTCCATGCCATGTGTCCAGCTTCATAATTCTTTGGCAGGAGCAGATCATCACCGGTGAATTAGATCAACAAACATCAGCTGCGTTGCTGTTTTAAGTCCAGAGGCAGGCAGATGAAGATAACAGACTGGATTTCAGTACCAGCAACAGGATAGGCAATGGGTGGCAACAGACAGCCAGGCAGAGATCAGTAGACAGTGTAGCAGAAAGAAGAGATCCTTCGACTACATGAAATTTGACCCAATAAGCTTGGAATTCAGGTACAATTCTGCTATCAGCAATGACAASGGCTACCTTTGTAAATCTCTGTATATTCATCTAAATATTAGTACCTCTGGCTTAAGCTTCTAGTCAGGAGTTTTAGAAGCTGCAGCCATTTTAGTCATAAGGAATCTTTCATACAGCATATAAAAATATTATTCTTTAACACCAAACGACTTGCAATTAGGCTTACAATCAAAACCTACAGGAATTTAACTCAGAATTTGCCCTGGCATCATGGGATCAAGTGCGTAAACAAGGCCAGGCCACCGGACCCCTTCTCGTGGTCCCTCGGCAGGTGCCAGCAGACTGCTCTCACCTTCACTGCTGAGCCCACAGAGCACAGCGCTGGCCTGCACAGCACCCGGGGGCAGCACCCAGCCCCAAGCACCTGTGGCACCTGGACCTGACGCGACCCAGGTAGGCACAAACAGGGAGACAGCATCTTCACCGCACTGCGAGGGGAACTCACAGAGCGACCTGAACCACTCTACATCGTCAATGAGCTACACGCTGTATTTGTACTCCTGTCATCTACTTCCCAGCTCCATCTCCATCCCCGTTAATTACTGTCACAGCAGGAGAGTTTCTGGCATTTCAAAGAATGGCCCTTCTTACTAAGCAGGAAAATAGGAGGAGATAGCAGGCAGCACTACAGGCACAGAAACTGGCTGCCAGAGATGCTCTCTTCTTCCTGCATGGCACTGTTGCCGGGTTTCCCTTGGTCAAAGCAGGAGAGAAGGTGGAAAAGCTGCAGTAAGTGGCAGGGATCTGCCAGCCTTCAGGTCTCCACCCAGCCCCTGAGGACAGGCTGAGGGCCATGGGGCAGGGATGYTGGCTGTATTAGGAGTGTCAGGCATCTTGTCCGACCCTTCCTGGCAGGGAACAGGGCAGGGAAACCAACTGCAAGGAGTTTGGATTGAGCCTGGCCCACCTTCTCCCAGGAGGGCACACCATAGGGCAGAAGGGCTAGGTCTGGCAGGAGCTCCAAATTATTCTAGGTTCTCCTGCATTTAGTTGTTTCTGAGGACATCTCTAGTCCAATTTCAGATATATCTGCTATTGAAGCAAACCTTAACTCTGGGATTGGCTAGTATCTTATATAAATCTGGCYTTTGAAATAACTGGTCCTCCCTGAATCAGCTGAGCAAGACCATGATATCCTTATGCAGATAAATCTGCTCTTTTCAGTTAGGACCTGCTTCCTGGCAGCCTTTCCAGACYCAGATTTTAAGCACTTCCTATTGAACAGAACAGGTTATTTAAATGGMAAAAAAAATGTAAAAGCAGAGCTCGCTCTCTCCAGCTGATTGTCTTTGGAAAGCAAGACTGGAGGCTGCTGTCCCAGAAGACTGAGCTGCCCTTATCTGAGGCACTCTGTTAAAAGACTTGGAATCATTTATTAATTTAGTGAAAGCTCCTTAATTTTGATTCTTTGTCCACATTAATTGATTTGCTATCAATAACCTGCATTGATTAGGCCTCCAGACCTGGCAGCCGCTGAAGATGAAGAGACACAGACTCTCTTTCAGAGCAGGAGTTCAAAGCCTGAAATGATTAAAAAAGACAGCACCAAAATGGCTGATAAAGAAAAAGGTGTCATTCTTTTTCAACGCAAGTATGAAACCATGTGCAGTTAACCCTTTTGTACCCAAAAATGTGCTCAGGTCTAAGGTATTCATATAACCTAGAGATACCTGCTAGATTTACTGCACTTTGCCATTTTAATTAAAATATTACTGATGCACTGAAATACCTGACAGGATGAGAGCTGAGGGAAGATCTTATCTGCTTCAGCCACAAAGAGAGCTCAGGGAAAGCTACCCGATCTGGAGGGTGGCTRAGGTAGTACTCTCAGATCCCTTCCAGCAGATGGCATTGTAAAGACCGGTTGAGGAAGTCAGATTTAATTTGCAGCAGATCCAAACCAAATGCAACAGTAAAATTTAACAGTCATCAGTTAAAATTCTGACAATAAAGTTCTAAGGCCTGAGAATGGCTTGCTAGTCCAAGATGCCAGGAAATCATTAGCAAAAATAACTACCTGTCATAGAGGGTGTTGTCACACAGCTCTGAGCTGCTCCTAATTCAGTATCTACCCTTCATGAGCTACAAGAGGGACAGAAGGTATGGATGTCCACGTACGCTATTCCTCCAACAAGAGRAGCAAAGGTACTGGCTAGGGAGAGCTCTCGGGCCATCTAAGAAAGGATGTTTCAGGACATACACTAGGCACAATAGTTATAGTGGGAACACCTCAGCTACCCTGTGTGCATCTGGGGGGGGGGCGGGGGGGGGGAAATCACAGCCACTGCACACAGCCAGGGTCTCAGGTGGCTTTGTCTGCTTCAGATTTCAAATCTCCAGTAATGGCTTGCTAAATAACACAAGATCAGGTATTCGCTCTAGTCCAGAATCTGAATAAATCCAGATGGCCACTGTCCACTGAAGACACTTAACTGATCTCGAGACATCCAACTATCATAAGAGCAAGGCACTGTGGCTGGTGCTTTTTTCATCCAAGCTGTGTCAACAACTCTGACCACCCCTCAGCTGTGATTGTGACAGTACAACCCCTAACAGCACACCTTCCTAGGCCTGCAGATTTTCCTTTCAGAACCCATTTCACTAGAAAAAAACCATGTCATTCCTCTTAGAATTTGTTCGGTGGCAGCACAGAGCATGGATAAGGTATGGCACAACGTAAGAGACAGTTCCTGCCCTGCAGAACAAGCTGTCAGCTGCTGGTCCAGAAGAACCATGTTGGGCCACTTTTCGAGAATCCTACACAAATGTAACATGAATTATAACTCATGTTTGAAACATGCCCTGCGTGACAGCTTACCA
Organism: Oceanodroma leucorhoa; assembly: GCA_030449065.1. Taxonomy (NCBI): domain Eukaryota; kingdom Metazoa; phylum Chordata; class Aves; order Procellariiformes; genus Oceanodroma; species Oceanodroma leucorhoa. Next base: position 1,111,658 of record JASVER010000120.1, read on the forward strand.
CATCAGCACTTCCAGTTCACAGAGCAGCGCTTCTGCAGAGGGGGACTGACGCAAACACAAATAGTACTGAGCTTCTGCATTTCTACTTTGACAACAGCATACAGCTACCAGTACTCTAAACCCCTTCCTGTGCATCTTTGCCTCTCTTCCTTATGTGAATGTTTTTAATATCTCTCAGCCCTTCTAGCATATTTTTCTATTCCTTCATCCCTTTTTCTCCCTTCCCTCCCTGCATACATCACAGGTGGGTGGTAAATATCCCTTCAGATGTGGTTGCTCTTCACATCCTGCTGTCCTGCCCTCCTGTAGGTCTCTCATGTTTATTTACTGCATATGTCCCGCACATGTCCAGAAAYCCCAGAAAAATGGACAAAATTAATAAGTTCTAGCCATACAAAATTTCTGGGAGAACAAGGAATGTGTTGGCACCCATGCTCTGGTCTCACACCACAAGGAGGGGTCATTTCCATCAGTTTCTGAGTCCTCAGGCTTGCAAGCAGCTCTGGAAATGGTGATTTAGCAGCTGCTTTCTTCCAGGTGCCCAACCTATGCAACAAAGCACTGTGTGCTGGGAAGAAACCATCTTTCACATCACAGGAAAACCAGCCCACTGAAATTAAAGATCCTGTATGTTCTAAAAGTCCCTTCCTTTTAGTTTGGAAGTTATGTCAGCCTTTGTGTCCTCCACAAATTAAATGTGAATAATGGTTAGGACAGTTGAGCACCAGAATAGATTGCCTTGGGAAGTTGTGGAGTCTCTATCATTTGAATTTTTCTGAACAGGCTAAACAGTCATCTGTCAAAAATGGTTTAAGTATTAAAAATCCTGCCTTGGGGAGCAGAGGGAAAGGCAGAAATGACCTCATAAGCTCTATTTTCTATTTCTCTAATTTAAATATCTCCTCTGTGGACTCTAGAAATTCCGCTTGCCCCCTCAGCTGACCACAGCACACCTTCTCCTGAGCCCTTGTGTGTCATGTCCATGTGTTACAAAAATTCCATTCTACAGTAAGGGTGGCCTTCTTCATGCAACGGTTCAAGTGATCCCTTCACATTAGTTTCCTACATTTACAAAATGCTGAGGGATGGAAAGCACAATGCTGCAAATACCTCAAAACCTCCATATTTTAAAGAGGAAATTTTATTCCTACTTTTAACACCTGACTAGTAGATCAAAGTAACTGAAGGCTTTATCTGGTATCTCCCAGATACTAACACTGGGTGTAGATATATTACAGTGATGTGCACAGTATGAGAACCGAGGGAGGTAAGTTTTTTCCACCCACAAAGAGCAAAAATAGGCTTTTATTCTGAATGAYTTATTTTAGACTAAAACCGAGAAAGAACAAAAGCGAAGGCTCCAGGAAGTGGAGTCTGTACCCACTTCTTATTTTAAGATGCTGCCTTGACTTTTTAGAAATTTAAAGCTGCAGTGTACAGAAAGCAAAATCAGACCAGTGATGTTATAGAGCCCACTATTTCCAAATATGAATCCAGGATCTTAGAAGCAATAAAGATTCAATAACACTCCACAGTCTCCAGTTCTGAAAATCCAAAGGGAAAACTGTAACAATTAAGGACGGATACAGATATGTAATATACATTGCACAGATGTTTTATTTCCCTGCAATTATATATATGTCCTCCAAAAAAAAACAAACCAAGCTTCATTAACTCAACATTACATTTGTTGTATATTCCACATGAAAAAGAATCAGTAAAAGTGAAGGAAAGTACTCATCAAGATAGCATCAGCATCCAGACTAATCACATACACATTCCACCAAATTAATTTCCGACATGTTCAGACAGGGGCCTTCCATGAGTAATTATTACACAAATATTTCCATTGCTGCCTCTTCAGTCTCAGAAGATGTATCTAAAGAGAATATTTTTGTGTGAAACTGGCAGCATAGTTTTACACATCTACTGGTAAGCAACACACATACACCCTTTGTGGATACACACATAATACAATCATTTATGGAGAATCCATACTAGCATGTGCAAACCTACTAGGAAACAGAAGTTCAGCATCAGTTAATGATAAAACCTCTGCTGAGGACACAGCCTCTGATGGAGACTTTTAATTCCGACCTCAGCACCTTAAGATTGCTCGCTAAGACCCACAAGCAAAACAGCGATAAAATAGTAGGCTGTACTTAAGAGGCATGCATCTGAGTGTGACTGTGGGGAGATGGATATGTATATTACCTTGTCAACATATTAATACTACCCAACTACTGACTTGCTGGTAGACAGCAATAACTGTGTCAGCAGCAGGCAAACTGAGCCACAGAACATTCCCGTTTTCCGATGAGAAAAGGTGATAAGCATTCAGTTTCACCTTCAATCATTTAACTTATTGATTGGTTCTCTCAACCTATATCCCAGAAATTCTCTCCGCTTCAGAGGCAAAAGAATCCCAAATTCCCTTGTGCCTGGAAGTTTTTTCCTGACCCAAGGGAGAAATTGGAGGGAAATAATTTCATTTGATAACAGCCGGTTTCCCTTTCTTGGTATCCCACCTGGTGTTTGGAGAATCACTCACTCCAGAAGCAGCCTTAGCAGCATTTAGCTTTAATAGCAATTTAGCTGCAAGACCTCTGCTCGAAGACTCACAGGCAGAGCAGTAATGCACACTACGTTTATTTTTCCTCTTTTCCTCTCCAGTGGGTGTTTAAGACAGCCCACAAATATATTTAGGTACCTCAGTTTACCTCAAGCTCCAAAAAGAAGGTAGCCAGCTAAATACCATATAGGTCTGAGCTTGAACTTAAAAAAAAATAAATATGTTTTTTCCAATTTTGGCAAGTGATAGAAAAACAAATCTTCCAGTTCTAACGAATAATCTGCTTTGAGCTAAAACCCACTGCTGAACTGCAGCTTCTCTCAGCTTTAACACTAAGAGATAGACCAGCAGAGACTACATTCCCATACACAAATTAGTAGGGGCAAGCACTAGGTATGCAGATGATGTATTGCTGTTGCATCACCTTTTGTTTGATTAGTGATTATAAAGTAATTGCCTCCCTGCCCGAGAAATGAAATCCAGCAGAGTCCTTCTGAAATAAACACAGCATTTACATATATTCCTCTAAAAGCTATAAAATACTTCGGTCTTCAGTGTCCAAGCAGTGTAGTCCCAATAGTCTTTGTATATAGTTTGATACTATCCCYATGCACAGCTCATTAGGCACTAAATTCTTTGAAATAAGAAAGCCCTTTCTATCATCCATACAAAAATCTAACAGATGTCCCCCACTTAGCAGATGTAAAATGCTACCGCAAAAAGAGGTAATAATAAAGGAACTTGATTGTTTAAATGGAGTTGCATATGGTGGTGGTGTGGTCCTTGAGACCATTCCCCCTCAGCTTCAGTTTCCTCTCATACCGAACTCTCCAGGGATTGGAAGAACGGTAGCATGGAAAAGGAAAAATTCAGGTTTGTTAGCAGATCTGACATTTTGGGATGAAAATACTATTAATCACTGTCACTGAGACAAGATCAATAAAAACTTATCAAGATCACATTTTCTAATGTGTACAAATTCCAGAAACGCTGACAGCCATACCAGCATCATGATACTAAAATAAATCCAATGTTTTTCCTGCCCTGAGTTTTTAGTTTTGTCTCTTCACCCCACCTAACAGAGCTTACAATGGAGATGTTGCTGAGTGTCTCTTGTGACTGTGTGCACTGATGCTTTTCACCAACTCCAGCAGGGTGCTGCTTTATACATGCAGGGTTTGGGATATGGAAGGTTTGACAGTATAAGCAAAGGGGAAAAAAAAAAAAAAAAGAAAAAAAAAAAGAAAGTACTTTGCTGTGATCAGTGCTCAGAGTTAAGGGAAGGGGGCGGAAGAAGTGAGAAGACTACAGATTGCACAGTACTATACATTTCCATATTTGCTTTATTTCTTGACCACTGTGCAATTAACTCCTGTTCCTGAGTGCTCTAGGTCTCACATGTGGAATGAAAAAAGTGTCTTGTCCCTTGGGTGCTCATGCCCTTTCTTGCTGTAGGTCCTTTATATCTAGACCCACCTGTAATGAGGCAAGAACAGATTCCTTTGCTTGTTGAAAAAGGCACTGTTTCCTGCATAAAAACCCATCCCTCTGGAGCACAGGAGACAGGATACTGCTTATGACAGTGGCCTCCAGACTCTTACTACAGAGCCTCAGCAAAAACCAACCGCGTTAAAATAACACAGCTCATCTGCTGTCCCCCAAAGTCTGCTCCCTCCCTCAGACCAAACAGCCTGCCAGTCAGAATAACAGGTTTCTGCATGTGTTTATTTTTAGGGTACAGCTAAACTAGTGATATCAGTCTAACAGACTGTGCACCCATTGCACTGGTTCTTAATTACAATAAATCCACTGGGGAGGAAAGGAGCATGAGAAAACAATCCAAGTGAATTCCCTAAAATGGCACTGTCAAATCTCACCTATTCTGTAAGTGACCTAACCATATCTGAGCCTTTCACTAAAGCTCCAGCATCTGGATTGCATAATTAAACAGCAATTTAATTTTAAAATAAAATTTCTAGAATAGTTCATTGAAAAGGAAAGCATGAAAAAACCCCAGAGTGTGTATGTCTATTATGTTCAAAAAACTAAATTTATATACTTCTGTGGTTTCTATAAATGTGTATGTTTGTAAATATCAGAGATTTTAAGTCTGTATCTTGATTTTAGGAGATCTAGCTTATGATGTTTTCATGCAAACACCTTCTCCAGATTAATGTTACTAYGAAACCCTCAATAAATTGTTTTCTGTTCTCAGGTCACACTGCTACCTGAAGTACAGCTTAACCTCTCTTGAGAAAATAGTCCGAAGAGGAGCAAATGAAGCCTTTTCACAGCTAAATTAAATAGCGAGCATTTCCAGAGCACCCAGAGAGACAAGCAAACTCCCAGGAAGTGAAGGCTCAAGGTGGCGCTTGAACAAATGGCTTTCCGGTGCTTCTAAAGTGCTAACTATGCACATGCTTCTTATTTACATCCAAACTGGCTGGCATGGCTAATATTTCAGGAGACACATTTTGCAGCTGTAGTACAACTTGAGGAACACCCTATATTTCACTGTTACGAGGTACCATAATAGCTGAACAATATAGCTCTTTCTATACATCACGTTCAAAGCTGGGAAATACTTTTTTGCTTTTTGCTGCAAACATGCTTTTTCTTATCTATAAAAATAGCAATAATAATGATGCTTTACACAGCTCTAGAACCTCATAGCCCTTTCAAGATACTCAACACCTCTGTCTCATAGCTGAAACAGTACTGGCACCTCCACAATTCAGGCAGTGAGTAGAAGATGAAACACATTTGTGGGAGAGTTAAGACTACAACTTAGAGCTGGTTCCTGCTGGGGTGCCCAACACTGTGAAACAGTTATTTTCTTATCATTATAGAGGTGCCAGTTATCACAAATTAAGAAGCTTGGTGATATGAGACAAATACGATATAACTGTGAAGAACATTCTTAATTAATAAAGAACATTATAAATGCAGCAAGTGTTAGGGTTTTATAGAATTTTTTTTCACTTTAACCAGGGTAAGGGGCAGATACATTGCCAGAATAACACTTTTGATATTATTGGACCCCTCTAATCCCAGGAGACATGTAAAATTAAATCACAAACCCCCCTTAGCAGACTACATCACCATGAAGCAGGAACCTACAGGCTAGGGAACTTTAGAGCTTCACTTTCTGCATCCCATTTTTTGTTCTGTTATTTCTGAAGCAAGTCAAAAAACCCAATCCCAAACAAAAAACACCAGAAAAACAAAGCACCATCTCTTTCAGAGCAAGTTGAGGAGAGTATCAAAGCAGCTAAAAGTGCTTACCAGCAAAAGAGAGGGCACCAYGCAAACAGGAGCCAGTTGCCAAATGGCTACTTAAGGCCTCCAGCAGCTTTGCACTGCCACATTTAAAGGGCCAGCACGAAAAGGCACGTGGCATAAAGTAGCATGTCCTTCCACAGGACAGCTTTGGGYAGGGAAGGCAGTCTCAAAGGAGGTGCTACTTTTGTCTGTTGTGCCCAAGCAATGCAGCACACAGCTGCAGCACACGCTAGGTCTTACAACTTGCACTCGGCACGTGAGCTTCCCTGAGTGTTGTTCACCCATTACATTAATTCTCTGAATCCACAGTCATTTTATTTGATGGGTTGCAGCAGCAGAATGACTCTGTGATGAGATTGCTTTCTCTAACCGTTAAACGACACTGTAAGGAAATGTACTAGAGATGGATACTATTAACAGTTAAATCACATACACCTGCTTTAGATACTAAAACAGAGTCCCAGGCCCTCTAAGCCAAAGGGGGAATCACCTGTAGCTAGTATTAGCAACACATGATGTCGCTACCTCTCAGTTACACTGCATTTCTATACAGTCATTAGATCTGTCTGAGCTTAAGGTCACCAAGTTGCTTAAAACAGTTAGTACTGAAATCTGCCAGGAAGACAGAAGTGAAAAACTATCGCTCGTTCAGCAGCTTGGCCCAGACTCAGCTAGCATCTGGCAAGCCAAAAGTGTAACGCTCATCCCGCAAGAGTGTTCTGGTCTGTGGGTTATGCTGCCTTAACCGACACCGTATGCTCCCTAAAAGGCAAATCACTACATCAAAGCCATTCTCATTTTGCCACTGTGTGCGTCACATGTGAAAAGATTGGTGCTTACAGTAACAACAACGGGACGCTGAGCTCTAAGCTGTAAATAGAGTACCTGGCTGCAGCAGTGTTTTATCCCTTCCAGAAAAACTACTTCAGCACATGAAGTGCTTTTGTTGTTTCACATTCCTAGGCAAGAAAACTGATGAGGACCCTGAAACCAGACGGGCAGTTGGATGGTTAGCAGATAGAACATAAAGTGAGAAACCAAGCAAGCAAGATAAATCCCTGTGCCTTTGGCAGGGGCAATCAGAGGGAAATCCAACAGCTTCTCCTGCAACCACAGAGGCAGCATCTCCCTGACATGTTCCACAGCAAGCACGTGCAAACAGATTTTCTAGTTAGTGACAATTTCCGTGACAACTGTTGCCAGTGCTTTATCATTGGAGGATGTGGAGTCAGCACCTTGACTAACATTGGCAGCCTTCTGCTACTGGCTTCCATTCAACCTCAGAAGTCTGAGGTCAGCCAGCAGTAGCACAGGAGCTGATGCGGGTCATGCAGAAGTTTGTAAAGACAACATAGCACTCGTGCACTCCATTTAGTTGGGGAGCATGGTGAGGTGAAACAGCTGACCGCACATCAGGCAGTGGTCATTTGATGGATTCAGCATAGCTGGTACATTTCAGACTCAAAGACAGATAGAAACACAGAGAGAGAGAGAGAGAGAGAGTTGTCTGCAGCACCCTTGGGGCTACATTTCACTGGTCACCACCACACCTCCTTTCCCCTCCAACTGTGATTACACTGTCGTGTGTGCAGGGCTTCTCTGTGAGTGTGTGGAAAGGTCAGTTGCCCATTTCACTGGCTTATCTACAGTTGAGTGCTTCTGGCAAATATGAACCTCTGACTGTCCTCTGTCTTCGTTAGATGGTTCAGGACCTTACATGTCCTTCCTTTGCCTTAGCAGATGAACCCTTCATGTTCTCTAACATGTTTCTCCTTATCACACCTCCTTGAGATGAGCAGCTCTAATTCTCTCTTTACAACTTGGAAGTTAGGGCACAGAGAGTAAAGGCAAGTTTTTAAAGGTCATTAAGAAACCTATGGATGCAGAGTTGACTGACACACTTTTCAAACACGTGAAAGGCATAACTGCAATTCATATCACTGAATTGGAAAGCCCTGAGGAGTCTAGTTCCTTTTGATTGATTTCAACGGGAATTAGACACTGTTTGTTTCTGAAAATTGTCATCTTTAAGTATCTAAAAGCCTCACTCACAGCACCTTGTCTACAACATAGCAGGGAATGGAGCTGGAGTTTTCCAAGCATGAGGCTACTACGCTAGCCACAGCTCCCCTTCTTAATCCTTCCTTCTTTTTTTTTTTAATGAAAGTCACCAGCCAGCCTGCAAAGGAGGTATGTGGTACCATCAGGTTCAAAAGTTACTAGACAAACTCAAGAACAGATCCACAAGTAGATACTGAAAACTGGGCAGGGGTATATCCTCTAGCACCCCTGATCCAACATTTCTGAATGCTGCAGGAAAACAGCAGAAATTGCCAAGGCTTAGAGGCTCCCCCTGAAGAGCATGTCCTTTTGCTGTGTGGGAGACAGAACATTTGGCCAGACAGACCATTGGTTTGCTCCAGGAAGGCATTTTTCATGCTGTGATGTTACTATGTCTTAAGCAGTCTGTGCTAAGTGGCAGTATAAATGCACTGATAGCCTGYACTGAGCACCAGCGTCTATCACTCTGCAGTCACTGCTTCTGCTGCACCTCTCCTAGCTGGACAGGAACATGTGGACCTTGAATGATGCAGTTGCCATTTTGCTATGTAGACTGTTTTTTGTCCTGCTACCATATATTTTTAAATTGGAGTCTGAGCTGGTTATCTTCTTTTGAGCTATTTCATTGCCACAGTTCCAAACCCGATACGCTCTGCTTTCTCTTTCTTCTTCAAACTCTTTTGCATTCCATTTTTTTCCTTCACAGCACTGTTATTGTGGCAGTGGCTGGCGTGATTATTGCTACTTACTCCCAATCCCCCAATGGCAGTGTAATACCTCTTTAATTGGGTATTTCTCCCTCCCGACACTAATCTCCTAACAAACGCCGATGCTGTGTAGATGCTGTGTGGGGATCTCTCATCGCTATCTCTTTAAGCAGGCAGTTGTGTGTGGAACGGATGCATAGTCACTCAGCATGGATGGATTTGTCTGAGTCCCTGTCAGCTCCCTGTTTTTGTCACTGAAATCTTGCATTGCGGATCCGGATTTCTATTGCTTTAACTTTTTGAGGCAGATTTATCTCAGTCCCTGTCAGATCAATGGGTTTTGTCACAGAAATCTATGTGACTTTGTTCCCTGTGGAGATCTGGCTAGTCAAGCTTGTGGAGGCTGATTTGGAAGACTGAACCCGAGGCCTTGTTTGGTTATGTCGGGGGGGAACAATAAGAACTGAAAAGAGCAGAGCCTAACAACCGTGAAGACTTAACTAGAAAAACCAGCAGCAAAAGAAAGAAAGTTCAWGAGAGACAGACCACACATACTCCAAGAGAGCACATTCCTTCTAAAATATGTGCACACATGTATTTTTGTAGGTTCAGGGCTCTCCATCTGCTAGCATCGTAAACAGCTGCTCCCTCTGTTCATGGACTGCAGCCATATAACAATGTGCTCTTATAAAGTTGTAGGTCTAGGGCAGATCAGCCTTTGCAAGACAGTCCTCYAAGTATGGTTGCTCAAAAAACCCCTACAGCTGTGGAAGCAGTAAGTCCGTAGAAGGCACTCTTCCTTTAATGCCTCAACAACATATTAGGAAGCACTGTGCTATCAGAGATGATCTTTCTCAAGGGATACAAGCCCAGTTTTCTATTTGCCTGTAGCCATCAGACTGCATTGYTGTCTGACACTGCAGTGGAGTCAACAACAGAGTCTCCCAGATAAAGCTCAGCTTTAGTGAGCTGCTACGTGTCCATCTTGTCTCCTTGGCTGATGCAAAAATTTCCAGGAACAGCTTCAGTAAATGGAAGTTTCCTGATGAAAAGTACATTTTTCAAATAATCTTTTGGTTGGACTGAGGAATAACATTATTTCCTTTGCTTGTTACTACTTGAAGATTTTTTGACAATGATTATCACAGTGGAATTTGACCATGATTAAGATCTGAATGAGCTTCTAGAACAAAGTGGTCGTAGTAATAATAATAACAATAACAATAATAGGAAAGCAGGTAATGTACATTAAAGGAAGAACTTGGTGTTGACTGATGAAGACTCAGACTTGACTGGAACAGCCAGTTGAAAGCTCAACACAGCAGGGATGTAGTCCCTGTTGGTGAAACTGCCTCAATTTTGTATTTGAAGCGGAACATTTCAAAAAGAAAGGGTACCCCAGGAAAGAGGAGATTTGGGGAAGGTAGCCATTAGCATCTCAGCATTAATGAGAAACAGTGCAAATTGTTGGCAATGGGTCACGTCATTGTTCTCTTTGCAATATTCCAGCCATGGGCTTTCTTTACAGCAGATGCTCATTTCTGTGGCTGCCTTGTAATAATTCCCTCCTTTCTTTTTAATGAAACCCTCCCTTTGTTATATGCTTTTCTATTTCAATTTTACCTCTGGAAATTCTTCATTCCCATTTTTCACCTTCCAATCCTTCATCCATCCTTCTCTCCCTGCCTCACTTAAACATTCATGCTTCTGTTTTGCTTCTTCCTCCATGTGATTATTTATCCTCTTTTAACTGGTACCCCACCTTAGTCTTTTCCCTTTCCCATCCTTTCRTCTCCCTCTCTCCCTTTTGCTGCTTGCTCTCTCAATCTCTCAGCTTGCTGCTTAGGAAGCGGTAGTCCTTAGATATTGAAATGACATGTTTAGTTTCTGCTTGTGATTCTGTGCTAGATACCTCTGTACATCTGTGCAGTTTCAGACAGAGTGTAAGCGTTGGTAAATACAGGAAACTAAGCTGGAAGTAAAGCTGAGTGAAAGGTTGCTTACTTGTGCCTGTGATTTGTAGCTGTTTAATAATGGCCTCCTGATTAACACAGACTGCAATTCCAGAAATGCCACAGTGATAGATACTCAATATATACCTAAATGGAGATACACAATTCCCTTAACATTTAAAGCCAGTACTAGCGGTACAACTATTATCTTGTAAGTTGTTCACAACAATGCCTGTGTGCGTATCGCCTGGTAAAACACAACTTTAATTCTACATGGTTCTCTGAGGACTAACAAGGTGTTAAATGATCATTATTACATGCAGCTGTCACATGCCTGCAGTTTTATCAAATGAAAAGAAGTTTTCATGTTTTCATTTCAGAACAATGCAAAAAATTATATCTTTAATAACACTGCTGAAACTGTCCCCTCATAAGTCATCTTGTCTGCTACAGTAACTGCTTTTCACAGATGTCCTCATATTTTATCTGGTTATAGTTAGTTAACAAAGAAGAATTACAAGGCTTGGCTAGACAAAGAGCGATGAGATACCTGTAACCATCCTACTGCTTTAGTCCATCTCTTTTGGTACATCTTAATGTGCAGCAAGGTCACTTCTTCAATAAGGAGCTTTGAAATACTTGCTATTGCTGCTTTCAGACTCACTTCCAGAAGCACACAAGGTTACTTTAGTCAGATTACCTCTCTCGGGTTTCCTTCTGCAGGTAATGTGTCCGCAGGATGAGTTCCCAAGCAGACAGAAAGAAAGGACCAAAGGACAACAGCAGGTCAGTCATTAGTAAGACAATCCAAGAGCAAAGGCTGCCTGTTCCTAAGCTAATTGCCTCTCCTGCCTTCACCACAAGTATAAACCAGGCTGATTAGTTCAATCTGCCATCCTGGCTCAATAAACCAAGCTGAGAGTTGCTGTTACACACCCTGCTAGGGTAATAACTATCTTTTAGCAAAGATAAAGGAGGTGCAGAGGTGCATTCACAAAGATGAATACTAACTTGTATTGCTGCAGTATTAACTGAGAGAGCACATCTCAGGTGCTGTAACATGTCAGAACCTAGAAGGAGATGTTTGAAAACCAGTTTGAAAAAGGGGCTTTAGCACAAAGTGCGGGAGCCCGCATTTGGAAAAAAAATAACTAGACTGAGTTGCACCAGTACAGCTGTGGGAGGAAAACTTGCACAATGCCTTGACTGCAGCCGTGGCTGTTTTTCCTCACATTCGTGGGCTCTAATTCTACATAAAATAAGAAAAGGGGGAGTGAGAGACAACACTGCATCATCTTGACAATCCTTTCTAAGTATATAAAAGATGAGCTGTAAGTTCCTCAGCTTCTTGCTACCATGTAAGCAGGCAACAGCAAATTGCCATCTCTAGAGCCATGCAGGACAATGACAAATTGGTGAAGCCAGCCTAATTCTGCCAATAGCAGTGTCCAGCCATGTTTTCCAATAGTTGGCTAACTAGTAGAAATAATTTCCAAGACACCAAGAGACGATTAGGGAGCTCTGTAAAAGCCTCAAGGCTGGCTTGTAAAAGCCTCAAGACAAGTCTCAGAGGAATGTGATATGTCTTTGCATGTACACCCCTGATTTTAAGCTGACAGAGATTAGTGTTGGACTAAAGGTCTAATAGATGTTTATTACCTGAAACTGGCTGATGTTCTCAGTCCACCTGCTACTGGATAGCCGCCTACACCACTAAAGAAACAGGCAATCAGCCCATATTTCCAAATTTGTGGGCATTCAGGCTAGCACTTTAAATTGACCATGAGGGCTAAGGTGTCTTGCCCCCCTTGGTAGAGATCCAYCTGGTTCAGGACTGAGGCAAACTGGCAATGTGTGGAGAGAAGGAGCTCATGGTGGTTTGCTTATGCTGTACCTGTCCAAAAAAAAGAGAGGACTCACATTTCTGTATCTGTCAGCCTGGCATACTTCCCAGGCACTAAAATTCTGTAAAAATCAGAACTCTGGAACATTTTCTTTAAATAGCCAGAGACATTGGTTAGCAAAAGTCACTGGGGGAGCAGAAACATTAGGTTACAGCCCACATAACAACTTCAGCAACAATGGGAAGTCAGGTGGATTTACTGGTTGTACTGCCACAAAATAAGCTTTGCCAGAGTTGTAACTTGGGACAACGTTGAGTAGCTGTGACTGCAACTTAAGCAGTTGTGTAGGGCCACATCCTCCCCTTGAAATGGGTGACAGAAATGAAAGAGGTCACCAAATGGTTGTACTCAATGTAAAGCCAAATAAAATTAAGTTAATACTCGAAGAGAACTGCAAGGTAGGAAGTTTCCAGCGACATCAAGGAGGTTCAATCCTTTCCAGTTTGGAACAAAACAACCAACTGTAATTAGCCTCATGTAAACTACTCACGTGAATACACAAAAAAGGTCTGGTTACTTGTCCAGAATCTCTTAGATCTGGAAACTGGGTCAGAAATCAGACTCTTTTGTCAGATCATCAATTTTCTGGTTACAGTGAAAATGTAAGGATTGCTTTGGAGGTTATAAACCATATATATGACTACATTCAGCTTCTTTCTAGCCCAATCCTCCATTAGCCAATCCCACTGTACCTTATCTCATTCAGACTCCCCTCTAAGACAAAGCCTACAGCTGAGTAAATGTTGCATTGTTTAAAACTCAAAATTTTATGGTAAAAGTGAGGAACAGAATCATGAGGGCTCCAGTAAAATGCTTTGGTAACAGCCTGCTGTCAGTTCTAAGCAGCAGGGAAATGTACTGCATGAAAGACAGCCTCCAACAAAACCTGTACTCAGGTCAGGTGCCACCGTATACACCAAACCTGTTGCTTTGAACTGCACTCTAAAGGAAACCAGCAGCTAATACTATCTACAGAGAACTGTGGTTTCTGAAACTGTTGAGTGGTCTTTTAAGGCAGTCCCATACAGAGCCTCCATTACAACAGATAATCAGAATAAGAGCTTCTTCAGAGAAGAAAAGGGGTGAGTTCCTTGGAAGGTACTTGGAAAAGAGCATTTCAAGCTATCTGTGCAGGAAAAGATCAAAAAGAAATAGTAGATTTTTATCCTTGTTAATAAGCAACTCAGTAATGGAAACAATGCTACATGTTCCAGCTACTTCTCAAAGAAACTAGCATTAGCAGTCTTGTCTCCGAGCTTCAGCCCACTTGCACCCCCGGAGCTCCTGCAGGGAGAACAGAGACGGCGGCTCACAGAACAACACGGTACAGCAGCAGAGCTGGTGTGGCTACATCACTTTAGGCCTATTTGAAAAATTTTCCCTTGGACTTTGGCCTTGGACACGAAATTAAGTGCAACACAACCCATGTTCCCAGACAATGTGACATTCCTGTAAAAAGAGGAGGGCTGTTTAGCACTGTGGCAAAATGTGAGAGATTGCATCGTGGCAAATGCTCTGCCAAAACTGATGCTTTATGGAAAAACAGCTAAGGGCACTAGAGCACAGGCTCCATTCTGCAGCTAAGGTAATTCCCCTCCCGCCCCCAGTGTAAAGTCCTCCAAATCAGCTAGGCTAATCCTCAGAGAAAGTGTAAATTATCCAGCAGAATCATTACAGAGCATACAAAATTATGCAGTCCATATAAGAAGGACTACTATTGCTTTTCAGATTGGAAGACTCTTTTAAATGTAATTAATCAGATCACCTTCATGTACAATTAGAAATGTATCTCCCGTTGATACTTGGGCTTTGATAACCACATGACTTTCAGGAAAACAGAGCTTAGCAAATTATTGCTTCTAAATTTTACATACTGAGGATTTGGTGAGTCACCCGCAGACATGACTTTTGGGTGTGTTGAAACGGCGACACAGGCAGGCCGAAGGAAATATCCTCCCTCTTCTCTCTGCAGTGTTAAGCACAGATCTTCAGTTGTTTGGGAGCTGACAGCATGGGAACAGCTCTCGTCCTTGCTAAAGCATCCCTCCCCCACTGTAAAAGCAAGTTTATCACAGACAGATTCCCTTAAGGTTAAACATAATCAGTCAGGGCCAGATGCTCTTACAGCCTCCTTTTAGTCTCCTCTAACATTTGTGAGATCACCTGTAAGTTATCATAAAAAATCAGGGAAAGCAGCAATGCTGGAAGCAGTTCAAGCTGAAAGTCAGACTAAGTGCACACCACTGCAGTCACAGTCTCAGGTGGGAACTCTGATAAAATGACAGTGTAGAATGACAGCTTAAGAGGAACCTGTGGGCGGGTAGGCATTAAACCTGTCCCAGACACACAGACTCATCACCTAAGTCACACAAGAAGAGGTTGGTGAAACAGCACAAAATTATCTAATTGTATTAGGAAGAAGAAAAAGTTATCTAATTCATGTGTTGTGCTGCCAGAAATCCAAATCAGAGCTCACAACACTGGAATTTTGGATGTCTTAAGACACAGAGCAAAGTGGCAGATAAACTCTTCTCATCTTTATTCAGGATCAAAAGCCACTGGATTTTTTTGTGGCCATCACAAATTCAATCCAAATGAAGGAGAATGCAAAGTTTGATGGTGCCTGTCTCCTAAAACCTTCCATACCATAAACACCAAGGCAACAACATTTGGTGCTGAAACAGTCTCCCAGTAAGCCTCAGAGCTAGATGAAACAAAATCAACACCATGACTAAAGCAAAGTGAAGAAGAGCTTGCCATGGGCTAGTTTTATATCTCTATTTTGTATCTTACAACACAGTCAAGAAATCACAGATGGTGTTTGAATTCTTTATTCCTTCCAATACCTTAGCAATGCTCAGTAGAGAAAGAATATTAAGAATACATAGTACCACTGCTTACTGAAATAGCTAATGGTCCTTTCACAAGGCAGCTCTTGCCCTAAACTTAATTTCTTTTAGCACCTAAACAGTGCTAAGCAAACCACTAATTGATTCCTGAGCCCTTGCAAACAGCCACCTTCCTATTGTTACCCTTCTTTCTACAAGACAATGAATACCAAACTGTCAGGGCTCTGCCTCCATGAGGGGCCAGGTATGGTGAGAGCATGATAAAATACTTGAAATGGCTCTGGCCTTTCCTCTCACATGGTACCCAGAGCAGCTGTTCCCATAACTGTTCCCGAGCATCCAGAGGGATGGTTTTTGCCTAAGCCACAATGGTGAAAGACAGTCCTTGCCATCTGTGATCGGACAGAAAGGTTGTATCCTTCGCTGCTCTCAGCCACGCCTGTGTCCTCTCTGCTGATTATAATCAGGGAGACACCTGCCTCGGAAGAGGCTCGCTTGGCATGCGGAGCAGCAAGGGATTTACAGTTGGATTAATAGCTGTACGGCTGCTTTTAAATACCTYGCAGGAGAGATTTTCTGGAAAGGGCAGGCATTGCAGTGGGACTGGCAGAGCTCCCTAGCTCACATGCACCCGGCTCTGAATGCACTAGAGCAATGGGAAGGACCAAGGAATGTTGTACTTTCACAGCGATTTACTAAACCAGCCTCCAAGAAAAGCTGTAATGGGACGTGCTCCCATGGTGAATTTGTTTATGTTGTTCATTTTTTCTTGTGACCTTTCAGCAAACCTGTTTTGAAGGCTTTCCTATGTCCTGCTACTCTTTGCCCAGCAGCAGAACTTCTCTGGACCAACTGTACAGACATCTTTCTCTCTCAGTTCAGCAAAGGATTCTTTGGTAGCCACTAATCCCTCGACTTTGCAGACCTTGGTCTAATGTGAATAACACACTTTTTGGTAGCTCACTTGACATGTACCCCAGTGCGCAACTGGTGTCCTGAGCACACAGAAGTCCAACCTCCAAGGGGACAGACAGACTCTGGGCAATGGGAGGTGATCTGCATACAGATGCACAGAAGGATCATTGCTCTCCAGGAAGCCAGCATGAAAAGCATCTGCCAAAGGAAACCTTCCTAACTTCCTGCCAGGGGGTGAAAAGGAATGACAACATAACAGACAGGGTGACAAACAAGGAGTGACAAGTGTGGAGTGATAAGTGTGGAGTGACAAGTGTGGAGTGCCTCACAACAGGGACCGATCTGTTGGTAATGCTCAGAAAACCCCTAATCCCCACAAGGAGGAGGAAAGACAAACAGCCTCCACTGAAGCCGTCACCTCCACGGTGTCCAGTATCCTTTCTACATATTCATCAATTGCAAAGCCACATCCCAGGCAGGCAGGGGTTACTCTGAGGTAACGGTGTACACACTGACATCATTTGAGCTCCCTAGGGTGTATCTGTTCCACAGCTGGAGCTCCCATTCAGTGGTTCTCAGTGATAAACTAATTCCCTTAATCATGAGATTGTACCCTTTCTCCTCCAGAAAGATGCAAAGAATAGTCCACTTACCAGCAGAAAGGGCCCTGAACCTTCCTGACAGATTTCTGTGGAATCTGTCCTTGAAGCTCCAGTGGAAGTGATTCATGTCTTTCACATCTATATGACGATAATTTGCAACTGGAGATTTCTCATTCTCTGTCTCTCTGTTTCATTTTGTAGAATGGCCATCACTGCTGTAGCTTAACTCCAACACTGAGTTCATGCCACCTCCTGCAGTCAAAGTATGCCTGAGGAGACAGAATAAATAGTTATTAAACCTACTCTAGATTTGCTGTCATATTGTAACTAAGCACTGGAAATCAAATAAATATATCATATAAGACGAGCAGTTAAAACATCTACTGAAAAAAACAGATTCAGGCAAAATGGCTTAATCTGCAGCATTAATGAGTAACAGATTGTTCCATCAGTAGTTTATGAGGAGCAGCATGTAAGAAGGCAAAACTCATACAAGTTCCCAGGGACTCATACCCTCGTAAAAGGTCCAGTTCAGAAGACTACTCAAGAACATGATTAAGGTTAAGCATGTGTTTAAATCCCATTGATTTCAGTGAGACTGAGGTACAAGCTTAAATGCTTTTTTGAATCAAGGTGCTTCACTGAACTGAAGAATATTCTGTGCATAAAGCTCAAAGTCTGAAGCAAGAACTGGGAGGACAGGGCTGGCCAGCTCTGCATTGATGGACATATGCAGCCATCCTGCTATCCCAGCTACTAGAAAGAGGGAATCATAGCTCTGTGTTTCATCTGAGGCCTAAGAGTCTTCCCTAAGATTTATCTCCTGAGTTAGCCTCTGTCTATGCCACAAACTACCTTTTTTTTTCTAATGTAATCATCAGTATAAGGAGAAAAATGAAAAGGGATCCTCAGACTTTGCCCAGTACCAGGCATACATCCTGACTTCTTGCCTGCATGGGCACAACTCACAGAAACATCACTGCACAGCCATCTTGTGCTCCCTGCTCCACAGCACATACACAGTTGCAGATGATCAGTAGCAGTTCCAGGATCCAAATAGGACCAGGGCCACACTTCACATGCAGAATGAAAAACTAGCTTCTTTCTCAAAGAGCTTGCTGACTTAATGAATGCTGAGAGAAGGAGAACAGAGGAATAAAACAGAGAAAGCTCAAGGCCTTTAAGGACAGAAAGGGAGTCTGAGAAAGGGAGATAGTAAAAAACAGACAGATAGTATTTCTTCTGTTGAATACATGCACCTAAAAYCCAGCAGAAACAATACAAGGATATGAATTTGTGTGTGCAGCCCTGCCCACCAGAAGGGCCCATACCCATATTAATTGAGTATGTCTGCAATGCCATTAGCTAGACGCTGCAGAGAAAATAATAGAATTGCTTCACAAAAGCAATGAAGACAACTGGCCAGCTCTTGCTATGGCTAATTCAGATTGGTCTGTGGTTCTTATGTATTATTATTCAGTTTTAACTTATTCCTTTATTTCTTATGTCTGATCAGGCGAAGCAGACATAATACTCTCTTCCATACACACACTATAATCTGTTTCTATTCCCTTAACAACAATTTGTGTCCTTCTGCTAGCAGCAAGGGTCAGCATGGACAGTGGTTAGGAAAGCAGCAAAAATCAGTGTGACTGGTGCTAGTGAATGGCCTCCTCTTTCCATGAATGTTTTGCTGCCTAAAGCTTAAGAAGTCACATGGGGTGTTTAAAGAGAGGAGAAAATGTCTATTAATTGGCAAAGCCTTCGGAACCTAGAGCTTTCATCCAGCTGTTACACTGAGGTGAAGCGAAGCCTCCGGGGTGTTTGTAGAGGGATGGAGCTCACAATTTTCCTTCTGTGACAAACAAATTAGGTAAATGTGCACAAATATGGGGAAAGGGAAGGACATCTCCATCATGCTCAGTGCAAAAATCCTTAGTTATGCCTGCCTAGCAAGAGCAATTGTCTTGATGTTTAATCTTTTCATATTCTTTGATCAACTCAGTGGTGTTAAATCCAAACTAGCCCAATTCATAGGTGGGATTTCTGCAAAGACATCCCTTAAATGGGTCTSCTACTATTCATACCATAGTCCCTCTTTAAATCCCTTCAGGAAAAGAAGACTGAGTCTGCAGTCTAGAAGCAGAAGACATGGATTTCATCTTAACTGCAACTAGAAATCATTGCAATGACCTTGGATGAGTCAATGCCTTCCTGGTGCCTGTCAGATCGGGAAGAGGGAGCCTTACTTGCCTGCATGGGAGACCCTAAGGGCTGGAGCTAGGTATTCTGACCAAGTCCTTTGAAATTCYGGAGTGAAAGGTTTCAGAACAAGACAAAGTCACGGTCCTCCCTCATCCACACCTCTGTGTGACCCACCCACCCCATGGGGAGGTGCAATGACATGGCCCATTGGAGCAGAAACTACTGGGCTGAAAGGAGRACTCACAGTATGCCCGTATCCGTAATTACAGAGGTGTGTGCCTCTTGGCTTGCATTTCTCCACCTGAACATAGTGTGCTCGGTATAAGTGCTAGTTAGAAGCTTTCACACGTGCCAGAAAGCTGCCTTGGTTTGATGCCATGGAATAGACACGTTCATTCTCCGGTGTTGGGCCCCGACCAAGGGTGGCAGCAAACATTTACGAGCACAGGTGTTACTGGCAGGTGTTTTGTTTCCGAGGAAGCTGCCTTCTGGCTGAGCTGCTGCCAGCCGTTCTATCTGCCTCCCCCATTGCCACACAACCTCRCCTCCCCCAGGGACTTTCAGGCAGGCCTATTTGCAAACAGCAGGCACAGGCAATGAACACATCAGGTAATTAAATGGCAGATCAATTCGACTTAGCTTCTCTTGGGAAAGCAGCCCTTGGGAGACAGAAGAATGAGGCAGCAGGAGACAAAGGCAGAGAGAAAAATTGAGAGGTACAGGAGAGGAGTAGAGCAGAAGAGCAAAGATGGAAACACAGCAGGCAGAAAGGCGTACGCACAATGCGGTGTGAAGCCACAACTGCAGGGGAGGAGGCATTCAGGGGAAAAAGGGCATGGCTAGTATAGGCAGCGTGAGAAAGACAACATTGCAGGGGAGACATAGGAAAGAGAGAGCATGTCCAAGGGAAGGTAAGAGCAAGACAGAGAAAAAAGAGACTAGAAAGAGTGGGATAATTAATATAGTAGCTGTAGAGAATGGCCCCAACTGGCTACCTGGATCTTAAGCAAAAAGGGTCCCCTATAAATGTTTACATAGCTGCAAAAATGTAAGCTTTATAAATTCGGAAGCATCAGCAAAAAATACATTTGTAATATCTTATTAATTTTATTTAAACTAAGATGGAGAATCACTGGATATTGGCAGAGGACTTCCCTCCCTGAAATATGTCATGAACCCAGGAGCTTTCTGCTACCAATATGAGAAACAGACAGTGGAACTGACAAGCCGGAGGAAAGGAAATTAAGSAGGCTGGTATCACTCCGACCAGCTGAGTGGAACATTAGAGAAAAAAACAACATGAACTYCTAATTAGTTTTCAGTTTCTATCTTTCATAATCTGAGATACTGGTAGTACTAACCCACTTAGTAATGCTAGTCTCAGGCCTTSAAGAGTCATGAGTAAGGTACCAAAAAACTGCGAGTCTTTTCTTTTAAAAAGTCACATGATTCTCATTTTCCCCTTCTTTAAAAAAAAAAAAAGAAACCTGGGATTTACGTTTTCAATTTTTTGTCTGCAACAGAGGTACCAGAAATGTAATTACATTTTTAAAAGAAAGATGAACTTCACAATAGTAACCTGACTTTGGAAGAGGGAGAACACTATAATTACGGGACCCAGAGAAAGTTTGAGAGTCAGCAACGCAAAGGGACCTTTCACTGTATGACCTTCATCCTGTCAGACTCCCCTTCAACAGAAGTGGCCTCTAGCAGTATGTCTCTCTTTGCACTGCCCCCTCATTTGGGAACAGTGCAAATATCTCTCTCGCTGCTTCCAAATCCACTGCTGCCTGCTCTGCAGGACTCTGCCCCATCCTAGGGGTGCGCTTCTCACATTCCTTTTACAGCACGGCAGGAGCCAGCCACAGGAGGGACATCTAAATGTCAGGACTTGAAGCTGCTGTGCCAAAGGACAAATGAAAATATCTCATAGTGACTCTAGGGAAGCCACGTCTTTCCAGTTTTTCAGCTAAGGCTCTGTAGTATCATGCTATGCTCTTATAAATTCCTTTCTTGCATGGCTTCCATCCAAGCATATCAAGGCTATTTACATACACCCACCATATTTACAAGAGTGCTGTGAAGAAGCAAAAGACAAAASCATACCAAACCATGCAATGAGTCAGTGGCAGAAATGCTAATAAACCCAGACTCCTTGCTGCCTTTTTCTTCTTATTAGGTAGACAATACTGCCTTCTGATCCCTTCAACTGTCCTGTGACAGATTTTGAAGAATAAATCTATGAAGAGTTAATGTTCCAATTTCTGCTTAGGCAGAGGAGCCAAGAACATTAAATCCAACGTTAGGGATGACCAGGCAGCTGCGGTTGCAGAGGGAAACTTCTCCTAGGGCTGGAGCGGAGAATCTGCACAAGCGCCCGGAGGAGCCTTAGCAAGCCGAATATTCCCATCTCTTCTGCCCTGCTGCGGCACTGGCATGATTTGTATTCCTAGTGCACAGCTGGAGACAAGCTGTAGCACAGCACTGGAGAATCAAGCAGCAAGTTCCTGCAGCAAGGCAGAAATACAGGAGCTGGAGGTAACTAGAAAGGGGAGATTAAATCCTCCTAACTCTCAGCGAATCCTCACTTCCACTGTTCTTTGTCATGAGACAACAGGGCTACCTGGTACCTGCCGAGAGCATATCTAACAGAGAATCCTAGCTATGCTTTAGTGGCYTTCTTCAAAGCAATCAGCTCTTTCTGATATGAGTTCCCCTCTTTTTTCAAATCATACATTTTACTATGTCTACACTGTCATCAAGGGTGGCTGCAGCACCTGGAAACATGCCAGAAAGGGTTTTAAACTATCTTGCTACTCTTTTTCGTGCAATGTAGGATCGAGCTGCCTGCATTCCCTCTTTCTGACTTACTGAATTGCTTCTCCTTCTTTCACTTACATCATGAAATGAATTGTTGAATGGAACCCCAATCTGGCTTTTTCAGTCCAGAATCCTTGACATCATAGTTCTTAGCACCGCGGAGCTCTATCCAGTTTTGATGGGACTTAATGGATGCTTGCTCCCAGAAATCTGCCACATTMAATGAAAGGAGCAGATAAATATGATAAATATTAAATATGAAGAATGTATCTCCATGTAATAAAAGCTGGCTAAGCTTTGTAGACCTTAGCTGTATTAGYTCACTTCTATGAGGCACTTGCTACAAATTAAAGGTTGGTCAAGGCTGTACAGCTCACATCAAGACCTACAGGTTTTTCAAAATGCAATTCACTGAGATACTAGATCTCTAAACTGGAGGAATATGGTAAGAACTTCACATCTGCCTTSGTGCTGGCTGCAAGAAAGCCATTGTGCCCATTGTCTGTATTCTGGAAATTCAAAATCAAGAATCCCAGCATCAAGACATTAAAAAAAAATCAATAATTAGTTGGCTTTGAGTCTGTACATGTTTGTGCTTCCAAGTCTTTCTCCACAGGTAGACAGGTTAGAAACTGACATTTTAAAAAATGAAAGCAGAGACTCACATAATTGCATGACCCGAGAGCTTAGGCTTTAACATCAGATTTTACAAGGCTTACAATAAAAATGTGGTGGCTGGTAGCATGGGGGATTCACATTCCTTTCTTTGTGGAACAAAAAGAGAGAAGAACACGCACATTCCAAATACATTCTGTCACCTGCGTTCTTCTTGATCTTTTTGAATTTATTGAGCCTGTCAGCTGCAGTGGAGGCCAGTTCAACATGTGATCCCCCAGTGGTAACATTCGCAAAATAGGTTTGCAGTGTGTGACACCACCCCTATAATAAATGCTGTGGTTTATGGACTATTCCTAGGGCAGCTGAAAAGGAGCACTAAAAATTGATATAAAGGACACTGACCGTGCTGCCTGGCTTTATGTCCTGGATTTTTATCCCTCCCCCCTTTTTTTCTTCAATATTTGTTTCTTTCTAAAGTCTYCACCTTCCAAAAGTTCTTCTATATTTTCACTCTACCTTCAGTCTCTTTTCTCTACGGTGATTCTGATTTATTTTTGTTTCTCTATCTCCTCTTCTGACTCCTTCCCTTTAGCTGTCTTTTAGCATTTTGTAATGTATAATTTTTCTTCTATGTCAGGTTGGCACCAACTGAGATGCGATCAAATCTTTTATCCTGAGGGATGCAATGTCTCTGTAAAAAGACTTTGTGCCCTGCCAAAGCAGAAAGACTCTCCCTGCACCATAATTTCCAGACGTGCCACCCTCTTGAGCCCAATTTAGTTTYTGTGTTATCACCTTTCATAGGATTGTTGCCCTTGGTCACGATACCTACATGTCCCTGTCCTACTGTGACTTGCTGATCCACAGGTGCTGGGGAGTAGCATGTTGTTACCTACTGCTGCATGTGGACCATCATGCTGGATTAGGGTCCTTCTGGTCTGCCGCCTAGCCCAGATCTATCATTCTGTCACTATATTATGGACAGAGCTGAGGAGTGCACAGGACCCAGGAACCGTCCAAATTGCCATATACTCATTCCTACCTGCAAAGTGCTTTCCTGGACCTTTCTCAGTTTTCAAGCAAAATAAATCTTTTTTATTACAACTTTTCTTGCTCAAAATTCCTAATTTCCCAATGGAAATTTCCCTCCATTCACACCTTTCTGACCAATTCTGGAGTAGCAAGCCCTTGCACCAGTCTGCCAGGGCCTGGTATGTTATCTTGCTGAATCTTGATCAGTGAGAGTTTGCAGAGGAGGCCTGGACAGAAAAGACAACACCATGCTCTGAAATAAGGCAACTGGCAATTATACAGACATTCAGCTTCTTGAGGGCTGATGCAATGGGGGCCTGGGGTAGTGAAGTGGCTCTTTAGAAAACGAAGATCGTGGTGATCTGGAGTCACAAATTCCAAATGAATAACCACATTTGGCCTCCCTGACGCTTCCTGGTGTGTAAGTGGGTGCAGCTCTCTTTTTCCTTGCTGGTCAGTCCCTGCTGTGTGGTACTGGCAATACTGAGGGACTCATAGAAGGTGTGGAGCATTCTCACCTCCCGGTTGCAGCAAATGGAGGCTCAGCCGGTCGGCACATCTCAGGGCCAGGCCTTGCCTGCCTGCCGCATCCTGTGCTGCCGGCAGCTCTGCTCCAGCAGGGGCGGGTGCTCTGGAACAGGCTTTATAGCTGATGCATTGTATTTGCATAGGCCATTGTCATTCTCTGCGCGGCTCCTTGCAGCTGGCATCCTGAACTGGAGAAATATCTTCTTTAAAAGAAGCATGAACGACGCAGCTAAAGATAAAAATAGCAATAATTTTACTAGATGAAACTTCATGTTAAGCACTTAAAAAGCAATAAAAAGTCAATTTTCTTTCTTTCAATTATTTTGCTTATTCCGTTTTTGAAAAAAACAGGCGGAAAAAAGGGAAAAAAGGAGGAAAGTTTCCTAGTTATAAAGACGTTGTTTTTCTCATCAGCACCCAATGTCTTAATCATTTCTCACCTCTCTCTCCTCATTGCCCCCCAACCCCACTCAGGTCCCACTCCCCGCGAACATGAAGATAGCCATTATCAGTCAGGGCTGGGGCTTCCTGGCATGTACAAAGGAAGGGAAAAGAGTACTGATAACTCGTGAGCGCTCGCTGCCTCTTTCAGCACACAAGCACCTTTTCAGAGAAAGGGAAAAAGATAAAGGCAGAAATTACTGCTCTTGCACAATATATGCCAAGTTCATAAGAGCAGCGTTTAACACTTAATCAAAATGGTTTGACAATGTAAAAATTAGGTTTTCGAATGTCATTAGTGCCTTATAATAGGTTCAATTTATATCATTCCCATCCCTGTTTTTTCATGTCTGCTAATTGTTTTTATTCATTTCTTTCATTTTTTACACTGTTGTCTTGTTGGTTTTAATTTTTAATTATCATAGGACTTTTTCTTTTACCTTGCTAATTGGTCTAGGTTTGAAAAGACTGCTTCTGTCATTCTTTTTCTCCCAGGGCAGCTACAAGGGATTTTTTAGACAGGTTCTTTTCCATTGGTAGGCAAGCTCTCTTCTGGGCTAATTTGGGCAAAAAAGCACTTGCTTTTAGGTCAGTATGAGCACCTTTTTTTTGTAGTGTGATTCACAGAAAAGCTCTCTTGTATTGACCTGTAAATTCCTTCTGCACTGGCATGCATTTGGTATTGGCATGGAAATTGGATCTCTGTTCTACAGTTGATATGCAAACTCTTTTCTATTTGGAAGAAGATGAAAGCTTGCTTCTGCTCTGGCTTGCAGGGTCTTTTCTGTATGGGCTCTCCTTTCTGTCACCCACCGAACACAAACACACACACCATTTCTTTTCCCTTTCCATGTACAAGAATGTTCCAAGTCTTGGTTATCACAGGGCTGCAAGATGTCATTTGCATGGAGACATATATTGGCATCTTGTTGTGKTTTTTTTCCTGCCAGTATAAATGGAACCGGTTTAAATAATTCCACTGACATTTTTGGGGCAGAAAACCATATTGGGAATGGCCATTTTTTAAAAAAATGCTGACACTTGTTTAGTTGTACTTGGGAAAGGAATGAATGTACTTTGGGTCTTAGGGGGAAGATCTGAAAAATTAAAACAAAAAATCTAAGCAAAAATACAAGTTGTGGTAAAACAATAATTCTCCAACTACCTTCACTTGTAGACAGATGAAGAAGCACTTGTGGGAACTCACTCCAGGGTGACTTCTTGCTCCTGGAGGAAACCAAAGCTTGTAAACGTGGAAACTTTGTAATCTCCCTCCCATTGCCAGCAAGAGCGGGCTGTGGCGTCGCACCAGTAAAGCTGCATTACTTTGGCACTGCACGGACACTTGGAAGTTTATTCTCACTCTCACTCAGTTCAGTCCTACTGACTGCAAGATCCTGCCTTCACCTTCCTGCTGGCATTGGTGCACACTGACTGCTCAGGAAGCTGTTTCAGTGTGCTAATCAGACAGGAAACTTTTCACTTAAATAAGAGAGTCATGGTTTTCTTCACAGAAGTAGTACTGGCAGAATTCCTCCTTGCCCTCCATGATTTGAGAGGGAGAGTGTCACTATGATCACAGTTACAACTGCTGGCATCTGAAAGGATCTTTGCATCAGCATCTCTTGTATGGCAACCAAAGGCCTCATAGCCAAGCTGTCAGGCGTGAGCTACATGATGGTTTTATTCATTTGGCCTTTAATGGTGCTTTAAATTCTTCCTGCTGGGGAGTCTTGTACTCTTGCATCCTGCCTAGAGGTCTACACTGTCTCTACTTCTCTTCCACCCACCGCAGCTTGTGTATTTTACCCCTCAACTTGTGGATACAAATGCAAGCGTTTCTTCCTTCCTGCTTAGCCTCAAGATCCCCTGTAAATAACACGGAGCAGATCTCAAATTAAAGCTTCAGTGTCAGTGCTCATCGGCAGAGTCCTACCTGACAGACTGCCAATGTGCTGCCTGGCCCTGGGAGACCTCTCATTCTGTTTAATGTACTGCTGGCTCCAGGCAGCTTTCTGCTCTATGACAGACAGGCATGGCTTCATCAAAGGTTCTCCAGAGCCTTAAATCAGGAACGATACAACCTGTATCTATGAGATGCCAAGAACCTACACTGATGCCTGATAAGAGGAAGGCCTTTTACTCACCCCTTTCTATATTTAGCAGCATTCCCAAGCAGTGTTTCTAAAATTACCAGCTGCAGTAATGTGATTCATACCCCCATCACCGCCAGCAATGGATAAGAACAGTGTAAATGACATGCAGGAGAAAATCATGAGCAGTATAGCCCAAATCAGGACTGTAATGGTATATTCTTTAGTGCTTGTATTGACGCCTATGCCAAGCTTTCAGAGAAAAGCAGTTATCTGATCTCAGAGTCTGCTCTTTCACAGCAGCAGGTGGGAGTGTCCCAAGCTGCAAGATATTCACCTGCAGAGAAAAGACTTGAGATTGTTTTGAAGCCATGTTTTTGGGTGAGTCTGGGTACAATCAGTAATGACAAAAGATGTGCACAAACTGTTTTCGCAAGGACACTGTGCTGCTTGGGATGTGAACGCTGTCACTAGAGCTGGCTCTCTGCTATCTAAGAAGGGTCTCCATCTGCAGCAAATTAATAGCAGACAGGCAAAGCATCTGTATCAACTGTGGGAACCCATTGCTGAGACAGAAAGAACGAGTGTTGTGATGGTTGTCACAGTCTGCCCTGAACCAGTCTGAAAAGAGGCATTACTGTGGAATCAGTCCAAGAGCTGGAGCTGTTACAGGTGAACACCATAAACATCTAAATCTTTTAGGAGGTTCAGTCTGCATATCTGGGCCATTATGGGATATTAGCTAAAATGCTTGTTTGAAAAATTATCCTGTGAATCACTACAATGTAGCAGAGGAGCTGTTTTGCTCAGATAAATAATAATTGAAAACTGAGGCAGAAACCTGTGGCCATATCTGTCTGTGCTGTGATCTTGTCAAATCTCATCACCTAATTACTAATGGGCCTTGCTGGTCCATGGAAGACAGACCTGCAGAAGAGGTGGAGAGCCTCAGAAAACAGTATTTTTTATTCTGAAGGAGAGCTATTCTCTCAGAGTTGGTGCTGAACCAATCCCTCAACAGTATTAAAGGGAGCTGTGCTTCTAGCAATGCTTAAAAAGAAATTAAAATGCTGATATCCTTAATTACTGTTGCCACTAAAGACCCTTGTGCCACAATGGGGTATTTATCCTGTTTGCCCTGATCAGATTAATATTTGGGAATTACTTCCCACCACTATGAAATATCCCTCCTTCATTTCATCTCTACAACAATTTCAAAGGAACACCATGCTGTTCCTTTCTTCATGCTTCCACATACATTTCCCAGTGCTTTCAAATAGCTGTTCCACAGCCAGGGAGTAATGGTTATTGCCACACATATTGGCAAAGCACGCTTGGACCCTTTAGGATGAAAGCACATAGGTTTACCATAAGAAAAGATGTCATTGTTACCATCTACCTTTGTGACAAGTTGTTAAAGACAAGAAATGAGGGCAGTAATGAAGTTAGATAGAGGAAAGAGATCTCAAAGATATCTAAAACTCTTACACGTGCTGCCGACTATTTTGCCAGTTGGATTGCTCTTTGGTAGTTTGTTTGGTGACCAGAATAAGTCCATATTCATCCACTGTTGCAATGGCCACAGGCAGTACAGAGAAGGAAGGAAATCTTCACTGTGCACTTCACAAAGATCTTGAAAAAAGTTCAGACCAAGATATGTATCCACACAAATGCTGCATAAACCATGCACACAGAAAAGCATAATTCCAATGGCTGGCAGCAGACCCAGGCAACATTTTACATTTCTCTAACATTTTCACAAAACCTAGATAACAGAGAAGTCATAAGAAGGCAATGGTCTCCATTTCCGTTAATACAGGTGAAGAATATGGGTCTGACAGAAAAGGGGCTGAGTTCTTAATATGAGGGGTTGAATACAGCAACCCAGTAATCCACGCTCTCACCCTCTCTCAGTAACATTTACAATGTATGCATAGCTTCCTTCATGATATTTCTTCTATTCAGATAATTTTCACTATCTTCACAGAAATTTCACGTATTTCCTTTAGGGATTTTATTAATTTTCATCCAACCTCCCCAGCTCCAAACTGGGTAGCAACTAGAGAAGGCAATGGTAGCCACATCAGGACTGGAACAATGAAAGGGTTAACAACTCCTCCCCAGAGATGGGGATAGGGGGCATAATTTTAAAATCAAAGTGAAATACAGTTACGAGGCAATTTTATTCTCTATTAACCCAATCAATGGAAGGTTCCCATAAGCCATTAGCAGGGAGTTCAGATGCAGAAGGTGTCGTGAGGGGTTAGATAAAGATGTTTCTGTGTTCATTAGTACTGACAGCTCAGGGAAAGAGAAGGAAGGAGAGAAGAAGGGTGAGAGAGAGGAAAAGGAAATTCAGGATTGGGACACAAGGAGAAAAGAAATTACCTATCAACATGTAAATGGTATAAAATTCCTGTGCGGATGTGACAAGATACACTAAAGCAGTGTATTAAGTCACACATTAGGGACAGGAAATTATGTGGGCCAATATCCCAGGCCTCATCCTGCCCAGTGGTGAGGGAGGTGACCTTGCTATATCAAATCCAGATTTACACAGTGCAAACAACGGTGATGAAGGGATGACTGTGCCCCTGCTTGTGACCCACAAAACAGTTGAGCCGTGAACAGCCAAAACAGTTGAGCTTCCAGCAAATATCAGTCCACACAGCGCACAGCAGAGTGATCTGTACTGAAACTTATCTTCCCTGGTAGAAAGCCTCTAGGAGAGGGGCAGAGCTGACGCAGGAAAAAGACCTTTCCCAGGGAGTCTTGACAACCTTTCTCACTACATGTGTAGGTCTAACCAATATTAGCTAGCAGTTTGTAAGTCTTAAGATTCACACACAATGGCAGCAGCAGTCAACAAAAAATAACTCATTTATAAAAGGAAGTTCAATTGCATCATCCATCTTAAGTAAAAATTCAATATTTCCCAATACAAGTTGTTTTAATTTAATGAATGGGGAAATCATCCCTTCCCTACTTCAATAGGGAGTAGCACACTTATTTCTTCAAATGGATCTTGCATCATTGGAAAACAGACAGAGAAATGTTAACAGGAAAACATCCTCACTGGAGGAGGAAGGAAGTATGAGCAACCCCCTGTTCTTCCACAGGGTGTGGGGTGTTCTGCTTATAATCTGAGTCTCCCTTTCAGCTCTAAACTGGAAACTTGGATCATATTTCATGTTATCACCAAAGGGGAGACTCGGCACAGTTTCCACTGTGGAAAGAGGCTAGAGGTGTGTAAGGGCCCTGTAGTTGAGAGAGGAGCTGGGAGGAAGCATGGAGTGATGCTGGTGGTGAATAGGACGTGGCTCTCTCTTGGAGAGACCTCTCCCTCCTCATCTTCCACAGTTTCTGATAACACTAGTGTAGCTCTCCCTAAGGAGACGAGACCTCACCTTGGTCATCTGGGTGTGTTTAAATGTTCTGGAAATCTCCCTTTTCCCTCCTGAATCCTTTAATTTCACACTAATGATGTAGTCTCCCTGTGCTGTTTACTAACCACATGCAGGCAGCTATTCCCTGTTGCTTGCTCAGGACATTAATAAAATGCCTGCCCACCCATCCAACCAAACACAAAGGGGCTGCTAATGGCATCTTCCTTTTGAAGTGAAATCCCAAAGCTTTCATTTGGTTCATGTTCCTCCCTGATAAAACTCTCCTGTCTCTGTCTCAATATGGGGCACTCTTATCTAGTCTCACTTGGGGGTAGCAGAAGCTCTGAGGCTGATCTGGGGAGTGCTCTGCCTCCCATCTGGTGAGGAGGAAAAGCCAGTGTCCACAGCACATATGAACCAGATGTCTCAAAGGGGACATACGACCATCATTACTCTTGAGGCAATAAGGAATGCGTATAATATATCAGAAAGGCAGGGAAACAGCCAACCTACAGATGTAGGAAACTGTTTGAATATCCCTAGGATCAGCCTGCAAGATGAATTTTGGCAACAGGGATCCACAGACAAATCCTGGGCATTGCAATGCAGCTTTGGGACATGGCAGCATCATAGTAAATACTAAGCTACTGTGTTCATTTGTGAGATAATAGGTTTACACAGACAGACAGATAGATATACTTTAGGAGACAGACATAACTCGGAGAATCATATCCATATATTTTCATCTCAGATTCTGATGTGGTAGTCAATTCTGCCACTATAAGACATTTGTGTTTCTCAGTATTGCTTCTAAACCTATAACCTACTTCTTGTCTGTACAGAAAGGCATCTACTTTGTAAGGCTAGGGCAGCCTGTGCTGTCTCTCACCTGGAGAATTTGATTTTGTACTTTCTCTTCTTGTTTCCTTCTCTAAAGATTATGAAATCCTTCTGGTTCTTCTTTGGCAAGTGGAGAAACAGAAGAATGGCATCAAGGCACATACTCAGGACCCACTTTCTTGTAAGACAGTGCTTCACAACACAAGGTGTTGTTTGGTAGCATCTGCCCCTGGGAATCCACTGGAAGAGAGCAAAAGATGGGGAAAAAACTCTGCTGGTTGCATTTTCTTGGTACTCCACCATGGTCTCATTTGACTTCACAGATGAAGCCAAGTAGACAGGGATCTTTAAGGGATCCTAATCCAGTTTAACAGGAATTTGAACACCCACGCTGGGAAAACTTCAGTTTTCCATCATAAACACAAATGATGTCATTGCTAGATGAACCATGAAAAGCCCATTCTGGGAATAAGGTCAACATCTGAGACATGCCTAACTGCCGGTGAAAAATTATGACTCCTTTTAAGAAATCTTGATCTTAAAAATTATTAATATAGTCCATATATTTATGTAGTTGTTGGTAGTTTACAAACAGGGGTTATCAGCCCTACTCCCAATCATTTCCATTCCAAAGATGCCCATTCTGTACTATGAGGAACTGAGAACCAGTGTGGAGCATCCTGGCCTCTGAACTCAGGAGGAACTGCCTGCATCCATTCCCACCTCCTCACAGAGGTACTGCTCCTGCACCTCACAAAGCCTCCTTGAGCCCAGGGGATGTGGTCTCTAATGGGATGGGAATGGGTTCTCCTGTCCTACCACGCTACCGTGGTYTTGTTCTTCCTCTGCTGAGGCTGGGTGACATGTTTCCATTGAGTTCACTGATTCAGCAAGATCAAGCCCTTGGTCTTAAATAACTAAAGACTGCAAACTGAATATTGTAGCTATGGCAACAGGCAGCTCAACTTTAAACTCTCTGATATATAAAAAGGCAATTTTCTTTATTTTTTCTCTCTGCATTTTTATATTTCCAGGACTTACAATGGTAATAATGGCCTCAGGCCCTAACCTCTACCAGCCAGCCATTAACTTCATGGAAATGCCTTCTCCATCAGCCCCTATTGTCAACAGTCAGCACCATTCCACAGAAGCCATAGGGTCTCACCACACTAACACGACTGGATGTCTCAGCTGTGCCACGGCCCTTTGCAATCCTGCTACAGAGTTATTTCCTGATCATGACAAGTGAACCGGGACCCCATTTAGAGAGGCCRCATGACTCTGTGGTGCTCATAAGTTCCTCCTGGAAAATGGGGAAAAAAATGTCTCTCATCAGACTGATTGCCATTGTGTCCTGCACACATAAGCTCATGGGTAGATGCACATGCCTCTGCCCTCCCCCTCTGCCTTCCAGGCTCATCCCAGTTGAGTCTCTCCGCATCCACCTTTCTCTGAATGRAGCAGGAATACTTTCATGTCTTAGTTTTATTTGGCTTCCTGTTTGTGCATCAGAAGCATTGTCAATGCCATTGAGAAAACACTTGAAATAGTGGAAAGAGTTCTTTGCTAACTGCTGCTAAAGCACAGACAACAAAGGGAGCTTTTGCATTTTAGGAAATTGGTTTTTTTCTTTCTCAAATTCTTTCCGAAACTTTCCTTCAAGAGCTAAGGCTGGATTAACGATACAAATGAACTGTTTAGCATGTGTAAGACATTGCTTGCCTATTCATAACAGGAACAGACGACCTCAATTCTACATGTAATTTTGTCCTTGACTCTGTATGCGGCAAGTGGTTTAACCTCTTTGTGCCTCAGTTTCTCCTTCTGTTAAAAGGGAAAATGATACTTCCATCTCTTCTAATGGTCATGAGATTCATTTCACTAGTAATGTGTGTGTAGTATGTAAAGACAGCAGGATGAAAGGCAATGGTTGCAGGTATTATTATATATCACTCTCAGCAGATGGCAATTTCTACAGTAGGTTAAATTCTGGCCCAAAAAGTACTTGACTGTGTCCCTTTAAGGTCACAAGCTATTATGATGTTGAAAACTAAAATCCTTTGTATATGATCATGAATAAATGAATTGAGTATCACTGCCCGGCCATGTGGGATATGGAAACGATACTGAGTATCATCAGCCTGAACTATCAACATCCATCAGCTTTCCCCTTGCTCATCTCTCAGCTGTCGCAATATGAAACCCACTCTCCCCCGAGATTTCAAACGACTGGGGCTAAACAGCAAAAACATTCGGTGACTAAATTTGCCAGAGAAGGTCTCAGTCACGAATGACTAAAAACAAAATTACAGAGCAATCTCGGCTGACTGAGAGCAGAATGAAATGTGATTCATTTTCATCCACCCGGCAGGGACTGCAGGAAAAAAAAAAGACTGGATTAACCCCTTCCCTGCTAGCAATGCCCATGCTCCCTGGGCTGATGCGCATGCGGTTTGCATTACTCAAACACTAGGTCTTCTGCTTGTTCTGTAAGGCAACTCACAGTTTTTATTACTCAGGTGGACCAGACCAGTAGGTGGACTGTGCTAAAAACATTTAGCATGGTGTACTTTAATATCATATACAGTATATAGGAACATTAACTATAGACCCCACTGTCCTCTACCAAGCAAGACACCACTCCTTGCCCCAAAAAACTTCTAGTCTAAAGATCAAAGACAAAAGCTGGACAATGACATATGGTGATGGGATAAAACATTTGTCAGGAGGGCAGGCAAAGGTGTCAGCATTGCATCACCTTGCAGGAGATAAAGGAGAGTTGCAAGGTGGGGAACAAAGGAGGATAATGACATGGCTTTCTGAATGCTTACAGGAAGGACCTCTCACGTGTGATGAGCACCAGAGAAGAAAACACAGAACTGGTAGTCTAAAAGTTTGACTAGGAGATGATGGAGACTGGTCTTACGGGGATACGGGTGGATGCTCTGGGCAGAAGCCATTGTTGCAGGCTGCCTCTCTCATCCATGCTGCACTCACAAGCTTGGGGATCACCACTGGACTCAGCTGGAGGCCTCTCTGAGGGAATGAGACTGCCAATGGTGCTCAGTCCCCTTCACCGTGCAGAAGTCTGGGGCAAATCTCCCCATGAAATCTCTACCTGTTATAGGAAGGGGGCAGGTGAGACACTACTGGAGTTTAGTTCCTGTCATGACAAACACCATCACCTGAAGGCTGTGTGGTTAGCCATATGCATCAGGTGGCTCTGCATTCCGTCTGACCACCTGCTGGAAAAAAATGGATTAAAAGCATGTCTGTTGGCCCTAGCCCAGAACACCTGTTTACAGAAAGAAATCAAAGTAAGAAAGATTACATTTTTAACAGTAAACATCCCAGATGATCTTTTCTTCAGCATTTTCTCTGACACTTTTCCTAAAAGTAGAGTAGCTAAAGACTGACAACATAGCAAAAAAAAAGCAAACAATTAGTACTTTATTAACAAGTCAAAAGCAAAGGTTCTGAAAGGTCATGTAGTGATCTCTCCGGAAACAAACAGATGTCAAGGACCTGTCAATAAGTTGTCCTCCCTGAGGCAGCATTGTTCCTGAGGTCAGAGACTGAACAAGGATAGGACAACTTGTGCAAGGGTTACTCCTTGGGTGTCTGATACCCTGCGTGTCAGCACTGCACTGTAAATCTCTAGTATAACCACAGCAGCAGTCAGAGTCATGATACCGCAAGTCAAGCTAATGGATGATATACGTGATACTCAGAGTGAAGTGGTAGCACAAGTGAAGTGCTGGAGCAGGAGCAGTTTACTCAGAGCTGCACAAATGCTARATAGAAGGCAGACTTCCCCTGCCATGTTTTGAGAATGCTAGATAGAAAGCTCCCTAAAAACCTCCCAGATTAAATCAAGAGGTCAAGCCAGGAGCTGTCAAGCCATGATGGCAAAGACCAAAGCAGCAACTTCACAAATCAACAGCTTGTACAGGGTACAGGAATGGCCCAAGATAGGCTTGGCTGATGCCAAGTGCTTTCTGCTTTATGCACGCTGTGGTACAATTTATACGCCTGGTTGGGTTTCCTGCCATAAATGGAGAAAGTTCTCAAGAACCTTAAAAAAATTGTTTTAAAATCATCCAGGTTTACTGCTGCTTTAATAAATTTATAGTTAGTCAATTTAGTCATATGACTGTGCTTTTCAAAGAACATCAGCAAAACCCTTAATTTTTTACTATTAGCGAGCAGCAGGAGGAAAAAAGATGAAAATACCAGAATTGTAAGTATTCGGGTTTGCTGGGGTGTTACAAAGAACAGAAACCTCAGTTAATATTGGAAGGTTATGGTCTGCCTGGGCCAAACACAGCACCTCAGCAGGGCTACGAGTCTCAGTGGAGGTATCATAGCTGCACTGCTTCTGCTCCGTAAGATGGCTTACRCAGAGCTAGCTCAAGTTTTGTGGCTTGGCATGGTGGAGCTGCATAAAGAAATATCCAAAGGTTCCCACACTGCATTTCCAACTTGAAACTGGTTCTCTTTTAAAGTAGCTTATTGTGTTGATTAGCTCTAATGAMAAAGATTTGCTTTCCTTTATGGTTAGCAAAACACCAACATGCCTGTAACTAAATAATATTAATTGGCCAAATCCTTACACCSATAAAATGCCTCTTGAACACTACAATGGTTATCTTGTTCTCTGTTACACCCAAACAAATCCATTATCTTCAATGGAGCAGCACTTGTATAATGGAGGGAAAAAAAGGAATTTGGCCTAACAAGACTCTTTCAAGAGAAGTGACTGAGTAAAACGGCTGTGAATTTTGCTGATTACTAGTTATTTTAGGAACCATATGCACAGGCGCGTTCTGACTCATGTTGCTGTCAATGAAGGGCAGCTGTGCAACAGCAGACTGAGTCCAGAAATCTAGTTCTGACTCTGATTCACAGCATGATCTTTGGCAAACCACTTACCTCTGGGGTCAAGACACTCTGTGTGAAATACGGTTGACAGTGTTGCCCCTCATTATCCAGTGCTTACAGATCCTCAGAAAAGGTTGCTATGCTAGTGCAAAACCAGGAGTTCAGACTGCCCATCTACCCTTGAAGAGTCTGAAGGGGCAGGGTGAGGCAGGCTGGACTGGGCTGGATTTGAAGGTGGGAGGGCCAAGATGGTAYCCTTTATGTAGTATGAGACACTAATAAAAGAAGATGAACAACACTTCCCAGTGTATGGCTTAAAATGGAAAGGTATTTGCAATTTCTAAATATATATAGYGTTTTCTTTGGTTGTAATTTGCTTCGCTTGCTTAAAGTAAAGCCAAAGGATGCAATTAGGATTTCRTGCAGATGAAGTTCCGTTATATTTTGTAAAATAAAATCCATTTCCTTGACCTGGAACCACATACCACAACCTGTTCACTGCATGAACAGAAGTTGTAATAGAAATTATTATCAAAATAACACCCCGAATCACAATCAGCATCAGTTCCCCTCACTAATCTGTACTGGATGGATACACGCTGAGTAGCATTACTCGACTAAGAACTTGCCATCCAGAGAAAGAGGAAACAAGCAGAGAAATGCAGTGACCTTCTAGGACCACACAAAATGCCACTGGCAGATAGGGGAAGGGGCCAAGGTGTCCGAAGTCCTCGCTTATAGTCCTAATTTCTGCCTTCCCAGAAGAAACATATCACTATTTTTCCTGTCAGACAGTAAATTTTCACAAAATAGTATTTTAGCAGAAATTAAGAGAATAAAGCTATTGATGAGACTGCACTGAATTTGCTGCGCAGTATTTGCAGAAAATCAGGGGAGAGTTTTCAAAATGTCTAAAGAGTTCATTTTTATAACTTTTTGTACAAAACGTTTCCTTATTGCTTTAAAATATKTTTTGCTTAAGAAATTGATTTGAGGTGAAAAAGAAAGGGTAAAAAAAAACAATCCAGGAGAAATAGACAAATAAGCTGAAAACTAAAGAAAAATGTTGCTTGGTTCCCACAAAATCCAGAATTTCAGTTGTAGTGTTTTTTGGTTGAGCCACAGAACCAATAAATTCATCATCTTCCCAGCTCTGCTCCTGACATTTTAAGCCACGTGCCCTCCATTGGAGAGACCGGTGTTATCAGCTCCACATCATTACATATCCTGTAACCCTAGTGACAACACTGTGTTTGGAACATTCTGCATGGGAGCTCCTGTGAGCACAGTTCTGCCGTCAGTTCTTTCATGGGCTCCTATGCTGTGAGGAATCAATATTTTCCAATATTAATTAAATAATTATTTTTCATCTGCAGCTCACATGTTGAATAAACACGTGGGAAGATGAAGGGCAGCTCCTTCTGATGYCCAAGAACATTTGTGCAGCCAGATAAACTCTTCCCACATAATTCATCCCAGTTTCTTACGGACCATGTCGAACGCGGTGATAACTGACACCGAAAACACACTTGTGCTCAAAAACCACTTGCAAAATGAGTGGAAACTTGAAATCCAAATGCAAAAAAGATAATCAAAGAGATAAAAGACATAATCTCTCTTTGCATTCAATCTGCAGTCCCAGGGGACCCCAGTCATTTAATTACTACACAGGACTGCAGTGAAAGTGTGGATAAAGGCACGCAGTTCCACTTGGAGGAACAGGTACCTGCTCCTGTGACTGAGGACAGGTCAGAAAGTTAAGGGAAGTTTTCAGGACAAGCTGCAATCCCTTYCTCCGTGCTTTTTCCAACGTCAAGGCAAACTGTTTTTGTGCAARGCACAGCTTCGTGCCCTGGTTAGAAGTAAGCCAGGTGAAGATGCAATGGCATGGRCTGCACACATCCATTGTACAAGTCCTAAATATAAATTTGGGCAGCTGCCCTACTTTGTACCCTGCACTGCTGGCATACAAGCAAACTTGCATATGTTTGCATATGCTGCAATTGCACCTTACGTTCACATTCCAGATACGCGCTACAAGTGTAGCCTTAATCGTGCAAGATCTATTGCACCGGTTTATGAACATGCACAAGCAGACGCCTGGACTGCTCCCAGGAAGACAAAGCTGACTGTACTTTCACTGTTAGCACCACTTGATGCAGCACATACATGCCATGCTGCATTGCTCCCTTCCCTYTATCTATAAACAGCTGTGTCTGGTGGTCAATGCACTTGTCATTCAGCCTGTCCTCCGCTTCCCGTGCCTCAGCTCACCACGGATCGGGCAAGCAGGCTTGGTCCCACAGGSTTTTTGAAAGGACTGATCACACACAAGCTCAGACTAGGGAAACCCCACAGTACTTGGGGGTGCAGTGGGACTGTGTCCGTGTTATATGTGTAGTTCCACACTTGGGTCCCAAGAGTTTAAGAGCAAGGGATGTTGCAGAGTAATGGCATGGCAGTGAGGAGAGAACTTGGACATTACAGGTCACAGAGGAGGAGCTTGCTGATCTGCACTGGTAACAGCCTCCTCTCACTCCACATTGCACAGAAATATGTATTTAATTAAGAGTCATGCCTCATGCACAACTCTCCTGAGAGATGGGCTGGGGCTCCCATATAGCTGCCAGGCATTTAAGGAGCAGAGGGCCTCGGGAGAAGGATGGGGCTTGTTTACTTTTCCCTGTTACCTGCAGCATTTCCATCTCAGACTGCCTAATTTAAAGTGCTTCCAAGCCTTGTGCTCTCTGAAGGCCTGGCCCCATTCAGCTCACGGACAATGGAAAACAATTTAGGTCTTGCAGCTACAGCAGGGTGATGCAGCTGATAAGAGAACTTCAAGGTTAAATAAACTGTTTTGTGGGCAGACGATTGGGAAAGGATCTCCACAGAGCCAAGGAGCAAGGTGGAGAAGCACAGGCAGTGGGGAACAGGCAGGATGCAAACACTTCCCTGAACCCAGAGAGACGTGCCCGAGGCCACTGCAAACAGAGGACTYGGAGAACTGATCCACAAATAACACACTATTTTTTGTCATTGCTGTTGTGCTTTGTATAAGGGAAAACGGAATACGATTTTTGGCTGGCAGTACTATAATAAGTGAAAGGTAAATTAAAGATTTTTTATACTTCCGTAGCATCTTCCAGTCAAAAAACTTGCTGTGCTTTAGTCCTATCATCTTAGGGATGCCAAAAAAAGAATAAGAGTGAAATTTCTGTATGAGGAGACGTTTTCTCTGTAACATATTGCACAAGCTTTGTCACACAAAATGACATTTACCCTGCAGGCAGGCAAACAAACCCTTTCAATCAAACAGTCCAAATGCAATGTCATTACATATTTCACCTATTTGCATGCCACATCTACTAGAACTTTTTATCATCCAGTACTCTGTCATCACGCTACTGTCCACAGGAAGGAGAGCTTATCATCCTCACATCACACATAAGGAAATTCCTGAGGGAATRAGTGTATTGACCATGGTTTACTATAAAAAGTATAGGAACAGACCTTAGGGGTTGATGCCCAATTCTCCCCTCTAAGTGTCAGATATTCTTCCATCGTAAACAATATGCTTACCTCTGCTTAACAGGCCTGGATCCTAGAGGAAGGMAAATCCCAGTTTTAACTGTGTTATCAGTCATGTAACTTCAGTTAGACAGTAGAGAGGAAAGGGACACTATGTAGCTGGGGCTTTGACATTGTTGTTTTAAGCCATCGGTAAGGATTGGGCAAGCCTGTATTTTCATATGGCCTGTAACCATGCTACTGCTATTTCTCATTTGATAATTGCTTGCTGCTAGCAAAGAGTAGAACTTATAAGGCACATCCATCCTGCAGGGAGCTGAGATGGAGTCTTGCAATTTAGGCCTCTCTCTCTAGCAGAAATATAATCAGTGATAAGGAGTCTGGGCCTGATGGTAGATCACCATTCCAGTGATCCCTGGATTCCTTGAGACAGCTTCCTGTTTCCTTTAATTTTCTCACACCGTTATTTTTTTTCTTACAGGGACTCTGATGTAAGAATGTAGTCCTTGAGACTGTCAATTTGCTAGGTTACTCTGGCACTACATTTCCTAATAAAATTGTCAGCACATTACATAAAGTGACTATACAATAACTCCTGCAATAAATGAGTCAGGATGGTCACTGGCACTGTCCTCACAAGACAATGGGAGAATTGGGAGATTGCAGCCTACCCACGGGAGATCTTGTAAATTGCCATAATGGTGTATAAATAGCAAGAAATGCAGAGGCAACTGTCAGCCAAGGTCCTGCTGACTCAGTGCCACCTTGTGTTTTTACCAGGAAGCACAGAAGCACAAGGAAGATCGTCAGTGAGGGGCAGAGAGGGTTTCTGAGTAAGAACTCAGCCTACTTTAATCTGTGATATTCTGGATTCACTCAGAGCAGCCACTGAACAAACACAAGACACCTTTCTCCCGCAGGAATGCTATGGCTGTCAGCCATCCAAGCCTTCCTGGAGGAGAGCTGGCATCACTGGGGCAGAATGACGCACAGAAGGGTAGAAGTTTTTTGCCCAGCATCACAGCCAGTCAGTGGCAAGCTGTGAAGCAGGGGTTTGGTTTTTTTATGGTGACCTACAAAGTCTAACCTCTATTCCAGACTCCTTTGAGACAGAAATATGTGGGCAGCATTAGTAAATGTCATTATACAGACGTGCAGGATGCTATACAGAGGAGAGTAAACTTGTCCATGTTCCTTCCTTTCTTCTTAGTGGTTGGCTTTGCAGAGAAGCAGCTCAGGAGGGTCATAATGCTGTCACTCCTCAGGAGCCCTGGTGTGAGTAATTGAATCCCTTGTTTGTCTACTGTTCTTCCGCTGAGTTAAGAACACGCTAACTCAAATGAGAGAGGCATATCCATCTTTGCTSTCATCTTCCCTGAGGATGGCTTGTGCAGTCTTACAGCACTGTGGCTCTGAGAGGATGCAGGATGGTGCTGGGAGGGCACCTGTGCAACTCACATCCCATGTGTGCTGGTTTTGGCTGGGACAGAGTTYATTTTCTTCACAGTAGCTAGCATGGGGCTGTATTTTGGATTTGTGCTGGAAACAGTGTCSATAACACAGGGATGTTTTCGTTCCYGCTGAGCAGTGCTKACACAGAGCCAAGGCCTTYTCTGCYCCTCMCCCCACCCCACCMGCGAGCAGGCTGGGGGGGCACAAGGGGTTGGGAGGGGACACAGCGGGACAGCTGACCCCAGTGACCCAAGGGACATCCCACACCATATGGCGTCATGCTCAGCGTATAGAGCTGGGGGAAGGAGGAGGAAGGGGGGGACGTTGGGAGTGATGGCGTTTGTCTCCCCAAGTCACCGTTACGCGTGATGGAGCCCGGCTGTCCTGGGGATGGCTGAACACCTGCCTGCCCGTGGGAAGGAGGGAAGGAATTCCTTGTTTTGCTTTGCTTGTGTGTGCGGCTTTTGCTTTCCCTATTAAACTGTCTTTATTTCAACCCATGAGTTTTCTCACTTTTACCCTTCTGATTCTCTCCCCCATCCCATCAGTGGGGAATGAGCCAGCGGCTGGGTGGGGCTTAGCTGCCAGCCAGGGTTAAACCATGACACCATGGGGCAAACTCTGCACTAGGTAGCACTGATGGGAGGCTGTTGGCCCTGGTAGCCTCCCTCTACTCCTTAGGTCTTCCTAAGTCACAGATAAAGAAAAAGAAGCGGGGTGTCAGCTTTAATTTCAGTTCCCCTCCAATTCTTTTAAAAATCATTAATAGTTTCCACTTCAGCATTGAAATTGTTCCCCTAGGTTAACTTTGCTGCTTCTGAAAAGAAGGATCTGATGACTTTGCCTGGAACTGTTCAGTGCAGGCACCTGTGACTCCTGCCCATGCTCCACGGTCCTGGCCTGCACCATCCCATCGCTGTGCCTGCCTTGATCTCCCAGCGGCTCTGCCAAGGTCCTGCATGCAATGTCCTAACCCAGAACTGCTCCTGCTCTTCCAGTCATGCAAATCTCCACCCAGCTTTGCYCATACTTCTCCCTCAAAATCTGAATGCAAGCCTGCTGTTTATGAGTAAAAAGTCTGCATACTAATTACCTCAGGTTCTGAGACCACTTTCATTATCTAGTATTTTAATTTTGCAAATAAATAGATATAGAGACAGCTGTGGAGATACAGATACGTAAATATGTATTCTTGTTTCATTGGAAAAACAGTGCTACAGCATCTTTTCTAGCCTAACCATAGCAAAAAGCATTAACAGAAAACCTCACTTTTCCATTTAGTACACATCAAGTACACAGAACCAAATCTCTCCCCAGAGTAAGCTTGCTGAAGTCAAACAGGGCTTACATCAGAGATGAATCTGGCACTCTGTTTTTACTGAGCTTTACAGAAGCAATTCAGGCATATTCTCAGGCATATTTCCACTGAACATGCTGAAAGTGTGAGGCCACGATCAGGAGRGGACTGAAGTCAAAACTGCCACCATTCCATGACTATGTCTTTTGGATCAGCCCATCTGTCTGATGTGCCCTTACCATGTCCTCTTTTCAAGACAATGGAGAACATTAGGAATTGTCTGCAGGGGAGGATGAGGACACATCTTCCTCACTGTAAGGCAAGGCATCTATGTTTGCACAAGAAATTTGAGAAAACACAGGATAAAACACGGTCTAYGTAAGAAAGACACCCCCAGATCACTGTTTTCCACAAGCAGAGGCCAAATTTCCACAAGTTAGAGCCCAGCTTACTGAAACTGAGGATATCTTTAAGACTCACCCAGGCCCTAAGTCACCAGTGGGATGAACTCCTTTACTACAGTAAATTGCTAATACACATTGGCTTAAGCTAAACTCCCAGAGGGAAACCTTGTCTCTACTGAAGYCAGTGGAAGCTTTGGTATTAGTTCCAGTTACACCAGAATTTCATGTCTCCCACCTGGTTTCCGTTCTTCACTGTTATTTGCTGTCAAGGCGCACAGGATGAGAAACTTTTCACTGAATAATAAATTGCTGCAGATAAGTTGAACCCATAGGAGCAGTCCCTTCTAACTGCAAAAGGAGCACGGGGACATCAGTAAAACCCTGTCTGATCCTGTTCTTCTAATATTAATCGAAATTAGAAACTGGTGAAACGGATCTGAACAATCTAGATTTTCTTATGCACCTTCTTTTATACAGTGTTTTCTTATTACAGATGCTAAAAGTGAACCTTTCTGATATGAAACACTGATTTCACATAGAACTTTCTGTCCATAAGAAGAGAGAAGCTCATTATAATCACCTGAAAAAAATTCTCGTCTGAGTTTTGATTGCTCTTGATAATTTCATTTAGTCAGTGCTAGTTCATTAATTCACCAAATACATATATTTCAAAATTGCATTTCATCAAGCTTTATATTTTGTCAAGCTGCAAAACAAATTCCTAAGAGAATCAATCTGCCAAAAGGCTGAAGATGGGGTATAAGCCCATTTCATCCAGGGTCTATGCGTCAGTGTGACCTCAGCTCAACTTTATCAAATGTAATGGTGGCAGAATGGTCTATGTGCAGTATGCCAGCAATCCCCATCTAGCTCTTCTTAGAAAAGGATCTATATCAAAGAAAGCCACCATCAAAACTAGAGAGTAGAGAGACTGACCACACCTTTAAAATATACCTATCAATTCACCCCTGCAGYAGATACCTCTAGTTCAGGAGCAAGTCACGTTGGAAGGAGAGATGGTGATCGGGAGGTGTCTTCTTTTCCTGTCCATGATGCACAAGTTCTGTCACTAAATAAAGAACCTCATTCCCCAGAACCCTTCAAGCCAGGACGTTTCACCCAAAGTTCATAAATTTTTAAAGTTGAAAGCCCAACTTTGAGATGGAAAGGAGAGTTTAAAATACTATTTCATTCTTTCAAGCTGTGCTACAAATGGCCAACACCTAGGGGGGAAACATTAACTCCCAGGACCAGTGAAAAGACATATAAATCACATAGGGAAACATCTTGGCCTAGCGGCTACTAACCCATTGGAGATAAATCTAGGAAAAGTCTTCCTGGAGTTTTGCAGATTTTAGTTTAAGAGAGAAGAAATAGGGGAAAGCAGTTTATTTGCTATTTTTTCTTCAAATTCAGCAGCAAATATCAGTCAATATTATACTATCTATACAATGCACCTTTCCCTACATCAATAAACGACAAAAAAATTATCATATCCCTTACGTTAAGCTGTAAAGCTGTTGCGGAATTTTGACATTTTAGTAGCAACCTTGTATTGTCTGGGTTTGCATTCACACCTCCTGAGGGTATGAGTTTAGCAAAGTTAGAGGAGATAGAGTATGCAGATAAACTGTAGAAAAGAGGGCACCTAGGATCACTCTGGGGAGAAAAGACAGAAAAGTCTGTGCCCAGTAGCATAAATTCCCTTTCAGAGCCCAGAATATAATCCAGGATTCAAGAGTCTCACTACCTCTTGTTGTTAGCAAGCATCTTAAAACCCAGATGCAAAATGTTGACCTYATTCCTCTCTGTATGCTGACCTACAAGGAAGATAACTATGTACTTCTGGTATCAGTTACTCCCACAACCTGGGTAGTAGAGGTCTATACAGCATGTATAAATGKTCCCACGTTATTGATGAATCACCTAGGAACGAATTTGAATTCACATGACAGAATTTCTGAAGTTTCCATTTTTTTTTTTTAACAAATGCAGAGACACATACATAAGAGAAGCAAGGCATTGAAAAAATTGCAGATACTGATAAGTGGTGTATTTAGAAGACACGAAATAGCAGGTGCAAATTTAACATGAAGACCTAGTAAATCCAGTTCCTTTGAACATATTTCTGGTGATCTGGTCCTTTCTTATCCTATCACATACTATTTACCGATAAAAGACTGACTGACTTACATAATGCACAAGGCAGATCTATTCTTCAGCAGAACAGGAGGTTATACTGAACGAGGACGTTGTCTTTCGGATCTCTACTCATTTATTGCTAAGATGGGAAGGTGTACAGTAAGTGAGGCAAGGAACTGAGAGGAAAGAAGAGGTGGGCCTCAAGATTAATGTAGCTGAATGTCTAGGGGGGTGGATTTTCTCCTGCCTGCTAATACAAATGTCATYTGTACAAATGCCTTTGTTTAAGCAAGACACTTAAACCAAGTACCATGAAAGGTCACTCACTAACTGAGTATGCCCTGTTTTCTTGATTCCTGACTTGAGGCCTGGGCTGTGATTTACARAC
Source organism: Oceanodroma leucorhoa (assembly GCA_030449065.1). Classification (NCBI taxonomy): domain Eukaryota; kingdom Metazoa; phylum Chordata; class Aves; order Procellariiformes; genus Oceanodroma; species Oceanodroma leucorhoa. The sequence continues at coordinate 1,156,557 of JASVER010000120.1, forward strand.
ATCCTGAACATACTTATCTACAACAAACAAAGATGGGAGCTGTTGTTTAAATGTGTGAAGTGTTTCAAAACTCCCTACTGCAATGTCTCTGCCTCAGTTTCCCAAATGGGAACCCAATACAACAGTATGCCCTCATCAACCAGAGATGTTGTACTACTAAGTTAGTTAATGTTTGTACAGCAGCTAGCCATTACAGTGACGTGTGCCACAAAAAAGTCTGTGAGAAAATTAAGAATTTTCTCTCCAGAGTGTCCTGGTTTCGGCTGGGATAGAGTTAATTTTCTTCCTAGTAGCTGGTATAGTGCTGTGTTTTTGATTTAGTATGAGAATAAAGTTGATAACACACTAATGTTTTAGTTGTTGCTAAGTAGTGCTTACACCAGTCAAGGACTTTTCAGCTCTGCCRGCGAGGAGGTGCACAAGAAGCTGGGARGGGGCATAGCCAGGACAGCTGACCCAAACTGGCCAAAGGGATATTCCATACCATATGACGTCATGCTCAGTATATAAGCTGGCGGGAGTTGGCCAGGGGGGCAGTGACCGCTGCTCGGGGACTGGCTGGGCATCAGTCAGCGTGTAGTGAGCAATTGCATCGTGCATCACTTGCTTTGTATATTCTATTATTATTATTATTATTATTATTATTATTATTATTATTATTATTATTACTACTACTACTACTACTACTACTACTATTTTATTTTATTTCAATTATTAAACTGTTCTTATCTCAACCCACAAGTTTTCTCATTTTTACTCTTCCGATTCTCTCCCCCATCCCACTGGAGGGGAGGGAGTAAGCGAGCGGCTGGGTGGTGTTTAGTTGCTGGCTAGGGTTAAACCACGACACAGAGTGGGGTTTAAATTGTGTCCAGCAAATAAAGCCTGGAGCCATATGCCAAAMAATAAGAAGGAAATAAAATATTGACTAGCTGCTTATTCATAAAGCTCCATCTATTCTGTGCACTGTCCTGAAATAGAACTGCTGGGTAAAAAGTAGTATGAGGAGATGCACTTAAAGATTTTATTGTACACTCGAGAAGACTCAAGCTTCTGTTTGCTAATTTCGCATTTGACATTGCTTAAGATTTGAAGCTTCCTTTGTGTTTTCAAGATGTTCATAGAAGAGTATGTAGCTATGTGCAGGAATGTTTCTGTGTTACCCTGAGCGGGATTATATTCAGAATTCGGTCCCTAATTCCTTTAGATTTCAGCTGTATTGGAATCTATTAACAATAGTAGACTGTTAAAACAATGGTAAGAGGCAAACTGATAACTCACTTTAAAACCACAGGTGGCTTCTGCAGYCAGAGAAAAATACCCTTTCTCCTCTGAATTCCTAGCTAGATCTGCTGACAAGGCAGATAAATGCCTCCGAGGGTTGTCTGTGCCTCTTTGCCTCCCTTGCTCCTCAGCAGAGATACATGTGTTTTCCATAGGAATGCTGTCTGTGCCAGAGAATTAGAAATCCAAGAGCAAATGTCTCAGCTAACCAGCTGTGTAATCTGAAGGACAAGAGGTCAGGGTCTCAGAAGGGAATACAGAGCTACCCTGAGCATCTCTGGGGAAAGCAATGGCAAGACCTGCACTCCATTTCTGTGCTCCTGACTTTAATGRGCTTTACCAGCCTTTGTGCTTCCACTCCGCTGCCCCTTGGACATAGACAAAGGAGTACAGTTAAAGGAATTTACCTGCTGCCTCTATCAGAGAAGCAGGCAAACAAAAACTACAACCTCGAAACAGAGAGAGGAAGAAACAATTGGTTGTCAGCTTCTAATTAATAAATTCTCCTTGGACTGTTTCTAGTTCATCTGAGCCTGATCAATATCCATTGGGGAACCTTCCAATGGGACCAATTTTTAATTTATCTCCCAATTCCCTCTCCAGAGCCTAGGCATCAGATCTAATTACTCTGCCTGTTTACTGGTTTTGCTTTTCTTCCTCGCCTGAATGCAAGGAGGATATTATGCTTCTTGATGGAGAAACAAAGATGTTACAGTGCAAAGGAAGTGCTTAGTACAAGAGCCCTGGATGCCACAAGCAGATAAACATTTCTGGCCTTCCTAAGTAAAGGTGAGGGTGCAGGAGGAGAGCCAGAGAAAATTACTCTCACTGGAGAGACGACACCAAGCATGAGGAGACAAATGTGATCAGACACTAGGAAGGTGCAGACAGGTGTATGGAAGGACTCAGAGGGAACTAGGACAGAGAATCCAGTTCTTGGGACTGGTAGACTCAGAGACAAGAACATAAATGAGAACAAATAATATTAAATATGATTATATCGTGAATCTACCACTTGTTCCTCAATAGCTTTGTCTTGAGTTGTTAAAAGAGCCTAAGCCACTGAAAATCTAGGGTATTTGAGTCCCTAATCCACTTAGTTCCCTTTGAAAATCCTGGCTACAAATCTTTACTCCCCCATGTCTCCATGTAATGTATAATAGGGATGCTTTCCCTGTGAATACCACAGGGAAGGACTAACCCATTGAACTGTAATGAAGAAATGAATAGCTGACCAGGTTCCCTTGTCCTGGCAGTGATTAYTAATGATGCAGTGTGACACACTCACTGGTGCTTTAGAAATGCAGATAGCTACTAGTTATGGGACTTGGATAAATCTGGGATACACTGTTTTACAGCAGAGGTAACTTTTTTTTTTTTTTTTTGGTACAGCTAAACTGAAGCCCTTATCAGAAGGCTGAAGCTGCCCAGACATCAGATTTACAGGAATGCTGCACCTTGCCCTTCTTACTTGGGGATTCCCCAAGCAGGAAATCAGAAAAGGTGGATTATAGACTAGGTGGCAAGAGGATGGGGAAACAAAGCAGAGCATTCACAGTGCTACAGAAGGCCTCGAATACATTAGTGCTTTAGCCTTAGTAATGCCAAGGGTCTGCTATTTGCAGCTCTATAACCCTTCACTTAAGCTGTCGAGGAAGTGCTTTTCCAGAGTGTCAGAGGCAGTATTTTCCCAGTATTGTTCCCATGCTGCTATTCTCATTCTTTTTTCCTTTGTTCTCACACTGTTACCCTTGTACTGTTGCTCTCATGGCCTTGCACCTGCTATGAGAATCTGGGACCTCATTGCTGCCCCTCCTGCCTGGTCCCTGGAGAGAATTTTCCCCTTCCCTTTTCTTTCTCTGTTTTTTATTCACTCCTAAAGTAGATTTGTTAGAGCTGATGTATGCTATCAGCTACAGACCCTGCTAAAAAACATCGTGTGTGTAAGCCTGTCTCATCATACTTTGTGCAGTAACAGCCATGACTGAAGTGCCACTAACATCAGGGGTGGTTACTGTTCAACCAAATCACCAGGAGAGCGAAGAGCAGCAAAGCCACTAGGTAGTTGGGTAACTATAACCATACAAACACAACCTGCACGCATAGTCTAACTCATGTACCATCTTACTGGAGATGCAATTTCCAGACACCTGCTCAAACCAGACACTGCTACTTTCTATGCTTGAAACTTGTYAAATAGTATCAGTTAGTAAGTAGTGTGATTTTTGTATGCTAGCTTAAACCTGTTTATGGAGGCCGTTACACTAGCAAGGAAGGAAACACAGTGAAACAAAAAATGAAACAAAAAGACTTGTGCCTTCTTTCGTATTAATTTCATTTGGTAAAGAATTAGAAGGCCTGTTGGGAAAAGCACTCTTTTGCCTGTGCTTACATAATCATGGCTAAGCTGGCATAATTGCTCTAGCATGATGTTTTCCAACAGTTGCTACAGCCCAAAGTGCAAGAAAAACCACGCTGCTGTCCTTCTGGACCTGGCAGTAAAAAACCTCAAAGTCTCAGGAGAACATGGAGAATAAGGATGCAGCTGGTGAGGATCAGACAGAGCAACAAACAGATTAAACAACAGGCAGACAGAAGCTTACCTGACAAACAGAAGCCTAAAAGAGCTGGGGATATGAAAGACAAGAGGTTCATATTTAGCTGGGAGAGGTAGAGATGTGTTGAGAGGGGTAATATTTGGTGGTGTGCCTAATGGCAGGCGCTGCAGAACAGAGCATGCTTGCCCCATGAATGATGAAATCCAGATGAAAGAAAGGGGGAGAGATGCTGAGGGAGACAGAAGAGGAGAGACAAAAAGGAAAAAAAAAGAGGATTACTGAAAACAAAAGACTTCATCCAAATCACGCTGAATTTGATAGGAGTGGTGTTCATGCTTTTAYCTGAGTGCAAACATGGAGTGAAGACATCAGCACTCATGACACTGGAGTCTAAAGAACTGGCTTGGTCTCAGTGCAAGCTACTGGAATGAAGAGCCTTGAACTGGAGAGAACAAGAACCTTCAGTAYAATGCAATCAAGAATCCTGGCCCATCTTCTTGCTCTTGAACTGATATGGTCTACATTTTAACTCTCTGTGGAAAATAATTTTAAATGTCTGAATGTCAAGCAGAGCAAGACAGAGCCTTGGCTAAAGGAGCCTTGGATAAAAGCTCCTACTTYATCCACTTTGGTTTGTAGCATTATCTATCCTTCCTATCCACAACTTTTACCACTCTGTGTATRTGCATGAGTTAGAGATGATGTCAACAACAGAAAAAACAAAGGAAAGGGACAGAGGCATGATTATCTGGGTGGAAGTGAAACACAGTATGGAAGCTCCCTGTGGATCTCTGTGCAATGTCAACAGCAGAAGAAGCTATCCTTGTAATTAGTATTAGTCTTCAGCTTACTGAAAAGTGCTGCTTTACATTTATGCATAAAAATGCGGGGTGAGGAAAAGAATCCAAAGAAGGGAGTTCAGAACCTGGGAGAGAGGATTAGAGGTACTGTTCAACTCAAGTAATTCACACTTGTTAAAAGTAACAGCTGGGTTTGCTAAGCACTTGTATGTAAGTCACCTGAATGACTCATTTCAGTAAATATGATCTTAGAATTCTACAGCACCTTTCAAGAATCTGAGAGAATTCATAAGCACCAATTAATTAAGACTCACAGCCCTCTCACATAAGACAGGCAAGTACTGTTATTCCTAATTTACAAGCAGGATTCGAGGATTTTCCAAGGCATTGCTGGGGATGTAGACAAGCATTCTGAATCATTTTAACAAAAAAAAAAAAAACACAACCAAAAACATAATCCACCCAACTAATTGGGGACCTTAAGAAGTGAAGCAGTTTGGCCAAATGTATGCAGCTAAGCTATGACATACAAAACAGGGTGTAAAACTGAGGCTGCCCAACTCTCCTACCTGCTCCTTCGGTTTCAGAACAGTCTCTCCTTCTAATGTGAGGGCAGAGGAGGAAATGGAATTTTCCTCCCACGGGGAATTTCAAAATAATTCTTCATTTCAAACTTGAACAGAAAGTCAAAAGTCTGGGGAAAAGTATAAATGTTAAGATCTAGACATTTTATATCAACAGAATGATCCAACATGTCATTCTGTTACAGCATTTTTAATTTTGAATCAACATTTTGAAACAACAAAAAAAAAAAAGTCATTTTATGTTGAAATGTCAACCCCAAACAAAATATTTTGKTATGTTACTCCCAGCTGGAAAACCATTTTTTTTGTGAGAACTGACATTTTCTCATTGCAAATTTCAGTTTAGGTGAAACCACATTGTCTGATGGGAAAACATTTCTGTGAAAAAATGTTAATCAGCTCTGAAGTGACTATTTTTTCTGTCAAGAAAAGGAAGACATAAAATGCTGACTTTAAAACTCTGAGGAACTRAAGTGTTCTGAACAAAAAATATCTGGGAGGCCTCTGAACCGGACTGAAGTGCTGATTGGGAAGAACAAGTAAATTGTCCTAAAAAGGAAGTTCTGAATGAAGCAGAATCAAATAGCCAGATAACAGAATGAAGAAATTGAGTGTCTTTTTTGTAGCTCTATAGAAGTTACTTTACTTATGCCCTGAAACCAAGGCGGATTATACAACTGGATAATGTACGCACTGGGAGGGCTACCAAAATTGTTTCTTGGCTCAGAGAAAGATGGCCTTGCCTTGTAACAGACATTTATGACAAAACATGTACAAAGTAAATCTACTAGCTCCTCTTGATCTTGAACCAGTASGTATGCTTCATGTTTTGAAGCATACAGGTTTATACCTCTTATGTATTGGTTATATACAACTTAGTTCTTACTCAGTGGAACCTGAATTTGTAATAATCCAGGTTTACAGGTTGTGTTACATATAGGATTGTAAACAGTAATACGTGGTAGTAGCTTTAATCATTCACTACCCTGAAACACCTCTTCAGGTAAATTTCAGCTGCTGTTTGGCTGCTTATTTATTCATTTGGTYACACAACTTTAACATTCCTCTTTATCATCTGTGGTCTTCTCAACTCTGAATCGCTTGCTGCGAATTTGGWCTCCCTATCGATCACCTGGCCTGCAGCTCACTGAGAAACACAGAATAACATYGTTTCCATTACACAACCTGGCACCTCTCTGCTTCTGGAAACCTTTTTATGTTGAAAACTACTAACACATTCTGTGTTGACCCCTCCGTTTCCTACGCCTTAATTTTTTGAATATACAAGTAATTTACATTACTTGGTTTTCCCTTGCTTCATTTTTGCAGCCAGAAAAATGAAAATGTGGTTGATTAGTGAAGCACAGCTTTTCTTTGCATGGTGAAGTTGCTTCGTCTCTCTCAAACTGCTCTCCTGTACAAAATTTATAATGCTGCTTTTATTTGTTGCTTTAGTCAACCTAATCTACTTGGTTCTCAACTAAGGCAGAATGCAATAATACAGTTACATAAAAAAATAATTCTGGATGCTCTTATCATGCAATTCACTGACTTTGTGTCCTTTCCCTATGTACACTGGACGCAAGACCATAGGACAGTAATTCACTGGCCATTGAGTACAGTTCCMACTATTGCCCATAACCAGAACAAAACTCCCTTTCATAAATTTCTTTTTAAGAAGTATCACCTTAAATGTAGTTCGGTTGTTTGCCCCTGTTACTTATACAGCTGTTACCTAACTCTTTTCTCAAAATCTTTGCGTTTCCAGCTTAAAAGTATCTGTAGCGAGGTTACCCCGTTTCTTCTGGTGTTTCCATAGCTTTTCTCTCACAAGTACACACCACCATGTATTTAAAACAGGTTTTCTATCATCTTCTTTACTGTTACTATCACAGAAGCATCTAGAGATTCAAATAATACCAAGGATCCTCCAGGCTAGGAATAACCCTTTTTCTGAAAGGTTTACAGTCTAAGTAGGTAAGACAATGAGTGACACTGCAGCAAAGCAGAAGGTCAAGTAAATCATACAACAGATCAATAGCAGTCCCAGGAATCCCCGGTTTTCCAGCAGGTCCCCAGCATCCACTGCATTTACACTACTTCTTCCAAATGTAAACAAATTCCTATTTGCAGTTTCTCAACTTACCCACCACAAACCACACAAACATGCATGCATATACGTGTCAGTCACATCCACTGTCTTTTCACGCAAACAAAACCTATGYTTTGGCTTCAACACACAAAAATTGCCCTACCATTTTCAAGGACTACCTAGGTTTGATACAGAATTAAGGCTGGCTCTGCATCTCATTGCCAAATACGTGCAGTTATCAGTATCACCACTGAGACTAATGAGGCTCCAGTGGTTTCATCGATATGCAGCCATCTCAGTTATTGAAACATCCTTGCACCTCTCTTATTCACAGAGAGAYTTTCTCTGGGTGAAAAAATGTGGTTTTGCTGTCATAAAATGAATCACAAACTTTTTTTTTTTTCTTTAAAAAGCCAGGTTACTTAGATGTCCTGAAAATTTCAGCACTTCCATACTTGCGCATTCCTCCATTGCAGACATGTAAATATAAAACCCATCAAGTGGAAATGCATGCAGTCAGGTAGAGACAAGCAATTTCGGTTTGTCACACAATACCCAGATCCAGGCGGAGGCTGTGAAATCCTGTCAAGCAGCCTCAGCTGCCTTCTGCCCGCAAGGACTGGGCCAGGGGTGCTTTTTGCCTGACATGCGCCCACTTCTTCCATCTGCACGATAGAAGATTCCCTCTCTATCTCCTCATCATCCACCCAAAGCATTCTAGCAAAAATGGCAAAGCAGGTATGAGTGAGAGCTTCCTCCTTTAATACCGTAAAAATATAACTAAGTGCATGGAAACATACTGACACCGTATCGCAGTCTTAATGTATCCCCATTTGTGGGGTCTGCCTTGCCTGTCAACGTCAAGGAAACTCATGTCTCTTGAACTTGTCCTTCATATCTCCTCTGCTGGTTCCTACTCTTTGTTTTCTCTCCTGTCCCTTTTTAATTGGCAAAAAAAAAGAAAAGCATATAATTTTAAGCACAGGCCTATCCACTGGCAAAATGGTTGGCTCAACAGAGAGAATACACATCTCTGCAGAGGCACAGATCCTATCTCCKAGTATAGATCACAATAACCTCGCAGAAGGGTTTTCATTCTAAGCCTCTATTTTGTTTGCTTAACAATTTAATATAATTTTTGCTTACTGAGTGCTTGTCTCCAAGATAAATAATTCTCAAAAGATTAATAAATACATAGTTAATTATTTTATAACTTTACCTATGTCTTCTGAATGATAAGATTCTATTGGTTTTGGTAGGAMAAAAAAGTAAAACATACCATTTAAAAATTATTATTATTTTTTAAATTTATGAGCTTTCATTTAACAGCTGTGCTAAAATGGGAATACAGAGCTGAGCCACCACTGAGGGATCCTGAGTTCATCTCTGACAGTGTTATAAATGACTGTTTTGGACTTAAAAAATCAGAAATCTTTTAAATAAAGTCACCCTCTCTGCTCACCAAGTTTAATCTCTACTTTTTGTCATAGTTCAGAATGTCAATAGGCCACGCCTATCAAGGCTAGTCCTGATCTAGCAAATCTCTTTGGCACACATGTAGGCTGAACAAGGATTACAATAGTAAACTTGGTTTCTTAGTGAAAAATTCAGCAAGTTATTACCCTGCTCTAATACCATTTCATATTCATTATCTACCAGTAAGAGGAAATCAAGAAGTCTCTTCAGAAGCACAAGAAAATAAGCAATTGAAATAGGTGATTGTCTCTCATGGGAAAGAGTTTTCCATCGCCGCCTGTCCAAATAGTGCTGTTAGAGCATTTTTGCTCCTTTCGTACATCATACCTCTCCCAAACTCCAAACAACATGGTAGGTAGGAAATGTCATTATAAGATACACATCAGAAAATTATTAAGAATGCACAGCTGAACATCTGAAATGCTCAGATTAAGTTCAAATTCTTTGTGTCAACTCTGACTCAAGGGTATAAATCATGGTATGGCCTTACTACTTTTTTACAGACCACACAAAACGAGGTCATTTTTCTCTAGAAATCTTGGGTGTACACATAGAATCTAGTGCTATATCACCTAGTCCAGTCCAGTGGAGTAATTGATGTGAAAAGTATGAAAAGTATTTGCCATCCTTACTCTATCCTATTCTATGAGAATAGGATACTATTCTATTCTGTGAGAAACCCCAAGAGGAATTTATAGGATTATTCAATGACTAAGGTACTATTCATGGTGAGTAAAGGTGGCAGAATCAACTTGCTCCTGATTACGAGCTGCTTTTSCTCACTTACACTGCTGTAAATTTAAATTAACTCCACTCAATCAATGGCGAATAATTGATAGAAAATCAGAGTAAGAGGAGAATTAGTCTATAAGTATGCCTAGAATSAATAAACAGTGAAAATTTGCCGGCATATATAACTCCCCCTTGAAGCTTTGCTGCAAGGTTACTTTTATAACTGATTGTTTCATCCTCAGAAGTGCTGTGCTGCTGCTTGAAAAGAAAATATATACTGAGCTTCTGCATGCTAAAATACCCCGTGGTTTCCAAGGTCTCGTATTTTCTTGTGTGGTATGAAAATCCCACAAATCCCACTGAGCTTGGTTCAGGCTATGGGCACATCCTAGCTAGCAAGGGCAAATAGGTCTTCTGGTAGCTTGTGAGGTATCCTGGTGTGCCCCACAGTCTTGTGGCTGGGTCTTGGATTTCCGYTGGAGAAAACTGGACTAGCATGGGAGTGGAGTGATTTGAACATCACATCTCCTTTTCCTCTCAGCCTATTCATCAGATGCTCTATAAAAGCAAACAAAAGAGCAATCCCTGTCTGCACCGTGCATGTTCCTAAATAGYGCTGAAGCCCTGTTAGGGTCCCATTGCCTCCGTCTTCAGGTGGGAGGCTTCTACTCCTTACTCTCTCACTTCTGCTTTATAAATTTTTTGGAGCAAGAACTATCCTTAACTATATTTGTATAGCAATTCCCACAACAGGGTTTGGATCTGGTCAATGCCTCTAATTACTACCGCAACACTATTATTATTTAATCTGCAGAGACCTCATGATCCCTTTTGGGTGGGATATTTTTAACGCCCATGACTATTGCCTGGATATTGTATAATTTTAGCTCCCTACATCAGATTTAGAGAATGATAAAATTGCCTTCCTCGCACTGTGATGCTGACCCATCCCCTGTCCTCCTCTAAACTCCTGCCATTGCTTTCTCTGTCCCACTTTCCTCTCCCCTCCCATCCCCATGCAGCGGGTCGAGGAGGGTACCATCACCTCTGGAACTTGCAGATTAAAAGGCAAAAAATTGACAGTAAACTGCCAATGGCTCATTTACTGTTGACGGTGAGTCAATCAAAATCCTGCTTTCCCACTGCTTCCTGGCTTTCCCATCTGTGTGAATTCATGACCCGATTTCTGATGTGTTCCACACTGTTACTTTTTTCCCCTCAGAGTTTAATTGCTTCTGTTTCACATTTGGGTGCTGAAAAATTGACAGAAGCTGCACAATTCCCTCCAGCAATGGATCCTATTTATATTGCTGTAAACTACGTTTTGCAGTGATATGATTAGTAATAAAAGGGAGAAAATTAAACAGGAATTAGCATCTTTGTATAAAATCTGGTTATCAACCAAGTTTTACTCTAAGGGTCACAAGAAATGTTAACATTGTTAAAGGCCCACCACACTATAAGGAAGACATCACGTCCTCACATACAGGGCATTCTGAGAGCAGAATGACAGCAACTTGCCTTACATCAGACGTAGCATTTATCCAAATAAACGCCTGTCTCAGGACTGAGCATTCTCAGCCATAGCACACACAGAAGGAGGGAGACCAGGAGGAGGAAAGTCTCTTCCCAAAGAAGTCATCCTGTCCATTTCTTATGTTCTCACAGAGGACATCTGGCCTTTTCCCCAAGTGCTAAGGTAACAGCATGTGTGAGGAAGCTCTGGAAAGGACTGAGAAAGAGCTGTGAACCCACAGTGCATGGGGAGAGCTGCCCCTGGACTGCTTCAGTGCTACAGCACAAGCGGGGCCAGGCTCCAGATCTCCAGCAGCCACCCCGAGAATATGGCACTGATGCAGAAGAGACTCCAGCCAAATGCACTCAGAACAYGCTGCTTGAAATTTAGAGAGAAGACTGTGGCAGAAAAGTTGTTGTGCTGTGAATATCTAAGGATGTCAATAAGGCTAATACCTCTTAGAAGACCAATCAGTATAGCTGGAGAAAAAAAAAAAAAAAAGAAAAGCTTATGGGCACATAAGCCTTTCTTGAATGACATTTCAACTCTCTCCTTCTTATAGGGTTTGAAATAGACCCATTTCTTCTTTGTCAGGAGAGTGCCTGTGACATTTTTTCAATACTTTTCTACCCTTTTTTGTCTTGAAAACACATCTGAACTTTTATTTGCTGAATACTATACATTTAGTAAATAAAAATTGATACATAAAATTATCAAATGTTTTGTTTACTGAAACATATTCATAGTGCATAGACTACTTGATAATCTTTTGATATTATTTTCATAAGTATTTTAGCTTTTAAAAAGTTAACTGAAATTACATGGAAAGATTMATAAGAAATAGGAAGCTCAATAAACCTTGATGGACTGATGTTTTGTAGAAGGCTCTTCTTTTTTTATAAGTCATTTTGCCTGGGAAACCTTTGCACAAGGTGCTCTTGACCCACTCTACTGAGATAAACTCACTGCGAGAGCAATTGTCAGAGCTTGACTCAGCCTTTCCCACAGCCAGCATTGACTGATTGATACTTTTAACCCTTATAAGGTCACTGCAAAATGCTGGACTCTGATGAGCTGCATTGTAGGACTGGAGCAGAGCAGGGCCTATCATAGAAATTCAGTCCTCCAACCTTTCAAATGTCATTAGACTTTCCCCACATAAGTGGGCATTTTATGAGCAGAGCAAATGCCCATTTTTTTTTGCAGTCTGRAGTTTATTTTGTCATGTAGTAGACCATCGTGTGCAGCTGGATAATAGGCAGCATGTCAAGACCTGCTAGCAAGACCTGCTGCTCAGTCAGCATGGTACTGGACTTAGGCGGCTTGAATGAGGATGTCCTTATTATGGCCAAGCCTCTGAAGTGGAAACAGCAGGGATCTGGTAGTGGTGAACACTGGGGAGACAAGGTTCGACTGGGCATACAGCTGTAGTCTAAGTATAGACTATATATGATAGCACCATAGGGATGCTATCAACTTCTGCATAACTATGAGCACAGGTTTGGAGACACCTTGACAAGTGAGCAGTGGAATGGTCCTTSCCATCTTCACAGAAGCTGCAACGAAGTCAAATAAAATAATGAAGAATTGTTTTCCAGAAACATTCCTTTTCCTGTGAGCAATTAATGATCCTCACAAACCCACTAGCGAACAACTCCCTGTCCTTTTTCTTCCCACAGCTAAAGAGAATCTCTTAGCTGCTTCCTCTTCTACCAAGTCTCCATGAATGAAGAAACTGTTCAGCAAGTTCTCTGCTTCCAGCACTGGAATGGTTGTTTTATCGCTCTGATCAGTTTATTAAGAAACATCATTGTCCAGAATCCCTCTGCTAATAAACTGCAATGCAATGCTAATACACTGCCTAGTTCTATCGAGAAGGCAGCTGCTCCCAGAGGGGAAGAAGAACTAGATTTATTCTGCCACCCACGGCACATCCCGGCAGGAAGTTTGGATACTGTTATCATTCTATCAGCCTTTTTCTAGCTCTCTTTGCAGACAGCATTTGCTGTGTCATGATGTTTGTGTATGGCTGTATGACTGTGCACATGTCTGCATGTGTCTATAACAAGCAGACACAATGATATGCCTAGAAGCTGCTGCATGTCACGATGGTGACATATGAAAGCACATTTGCTCTGCTTAGAACAGTTTTGTTCCTCCCTGTTTCAGCCACAAGGATTTCAATACATGTAGGTATATAGCAGTCTCCTCACTTCATTGCCCAGTAACAGAAGACGTCTCTCCAACATCCTGAATACAATTTCACTCACAAATGTAGAGGTGGACATTCTCATTTACCTTTGACAGATGGGATCCGAGCTGTCTGTGAAGACTTCTTTTTCCCTCCAGAAAAGAAGCAATGTTACCCACATTGACCCAGTTAGAGATGGATGAGATGGGAACAGGATGAAGAGTCTTGCACTGTTTGGTAGAAAATCAACACARACCAGCATGACTCTGCAAATATTGATACTTGGCTTATGTTGTAAAGAACTGACAGTATCACTCCAGTTACTAATAGACAGATCTGTGAAGTACAGTGAAGTCAGATCCTGTACAGGAAAATGAGTCCCTTAGTAAATTATCTAGTCTTTGGTTCAAATGAAGTCTTTTGGTTTTAAATCACAGGTTCTGGTTTCATTCTCCTYGGATGATGACCCGGCCAGGGAATGTCACTACAAATAGACCACCAAGAGTGAATCCTAAAGGTGACTCCTCTACAACAGTGAGACAATATGGTGCAGTAAAGTTTGGAAAGCTTGCAGTGACATTACCCAAGGAATGCCAGCTCAAAGCATACAGGCAGGACTTCAGTCTTCACTGCTTTCAACCTGGTGCCAACTGTACTAAGAAAAGGGTATTTTGTCTATCAGATTTTGTGACAGGACTAGTGGAAATTGGATTGAAAACCAGCAATTCAGGCAGCTTATAGTTATAGCCTAGGAAATAAAAAATCAGAGGTTCAGAGGATTTAGAAATTAAGGGTAAGAAAGAAGATCTAATGCTGTCTTTCAAGAGCTACAGATTTCCCCCAACTCCCTTTTTAAAGGCAAACCCCTGCAGCTAAGCCAAAGGCAATTGAATGGTTGGACATCCTGTTGCACAGAACTTTTTGCCCTTCTACAAGAGCAACTATTACAATCTTCTCTAGAAGCATCTCTCTAATCTTGCAAGCTTCTCTAGAAACTTAGRTGTGTTGGTGCAACATTTTCTATTACCTTACTACCTCTCCTTYCTGATATATTCTGATGCACAGGTATGTGGACAGCACAGTTTTGACTGTTTTTGACAGTTTTGAGGGCTACAGTGGCACTGCATATAGGCCCCACTGAGTTGTGAAGAGGTAATGTCACTTTTTCAAAAGATTAGTGTCAGATTGGCAGCTTCTGGCATTTGTCAAATTTGTACTATTGTTTCAGAAACTTGATTTTTTTTAATTCAAGGCTGAGATCCTGGAAGCTACTCATTCACATATCCAGAAACTCTGTTTGGGTTTTAATGTCCTACCAGGGATGCATATTCTTAACTCTGGAAACAATGCATTCTAACAGAGAAGAGACTTTTCTGAGGAAATAAGAAAGCTGCCAGTAAAATTCAGAGGTGTGTACAAGATTCCCTCTGTGAATTTGGGCAAGTAACTTCATCTACTCTGTGTTTTTATTTCCCTGTTTTCGAAATGGATGTGATACTTCACCAGGCTGTTTTAAAAGTAGCATTCACAAATAACTGATGTGCTCAATAAACCATGATTGAGTTGCAGAAAACTGACTGAGGACCCAGCATAAGTCTGCTAATTAATCTGGTCCAGTTTCTGCCAATGCAAGGTTTCCCTGTAYACTATATTTTTTTCAGTCCTGTACAAAAAAGGACAGATACTCTTTAAACATCTGATAACCCACTGGGTAGTAGAAGTGCTTCTTAGAGGCAAAGAGCAGAAACTAGGACTCCTGGGTTCTATTTTCAGTTCTGCCACTTACTTACTCACTATTTTACTATGGACAAAGCACCTACCCTCCCCACAGTTCATTTCATTAAAAACAGATCAAGAGGGTATTGCAAGGTTATTATTTTTATAATTACCCCAGAGTCCTTGCATGAAAGGCCTTTCAGGAAAGAGATTTTTATAGAAGATAGTAATCCATCACTTAGTTGCCAAGAAATTACAAAACTCTGCAGACTGAACCATGAACAAGCTGTGTCACTGAAGCTTATTTCTATGTGACAAACACCTGAGCAAATCAGCTGTGGGAATAAACATAATCAAAGGTTATTAGTTAATAAGTACTAATCTCCCACAAACACTTGTATACTAAAGCAGGCACCTTCAAAACACAGGCTCCATTGCAAAAGAAATTTTGCTAAACCAAAGTTTCTTTTTTCTTGCCTATTGCCCAGTAACTTTCAGTTGGTATTTGAGTATGTGCTAGAAAATACACCCCAGGACTTTCTGTCAAATCAAAATGCCTTTTGTTTATGTCAATTGCTCCACCACTGTTCAGAAGCAATGGTGGGTTTTGATGTGCTTAGAYGACATCACTCACACGGTTAGTGCTGCTCAGTTTGCTGTCACCCACCCCTGACAGGCTGACTGCAGTTTCCCTATCACACAGGCCTTGGCAGAGAATGTGGCTTAGGTAGYTCTTGTACCAGAATGCCACATGCTGAGAGTCACTCGTGCCTGTCCCATACACCACCCTTCACTGTGTCCTCATTTGTGGAACTGTGTTGTTCCACGACATGACTTACCTGTATCTTTTCAGTGATATGTTTTACACTATGGACCTCTGAAAAACTGTACTGGCAAAGGGGATTGTGTACTGCACAGCCTGGCATACAGTGATTCTAGGTGTGAATGGCATTTACCTTTTCCAACACTGAACAGAATTGGAGTAGAAAATGCCGAGCACTATGGACACTTCAGTTAAGTGACAACTTTCCTGACACGTATGTCCTTTCCTTCCCCAGTCCCCAGAAGCAATGACCCAATGAGCCAATTCTGCATATAATGTCCCCGGTGACTGTGCAGTATGTTGTCAGTACACCAAATGGTCTGTGTGAGTGAGGAGGATGCCATGTTAAAACTGTTGAATTTAAAACTTTTAAGTTGGTTGCTTTGTCCTGTTAAACAACTAYTGCACTCTACCTTGCATTGGAATGCATTCTACTATGGCAGCTGTGCTGAGTCCTTCAGGGTGTAAGATACTGTATAGAAAAATGCTACAACCATTAGCCAGCACATTTTTGTTTATTTCTAAGAAGCTACGGTATAGAAGTCATCTRCTATCAAACCCAAGCAGACCAAAGGGGCGGTTAAGTGCCAGAGGGCTGTGGAGGCTCAGGGTAGATGTTATGAAATCTGGCTTTAAATTTTCAAAGTAATTTGGGGAACTGCAACACACACTGAAATCTCATTCTTGAGCGTCTCCTCCCAGTCTTCTACTGATGCTGTGTGCTTCTGGGATATTCAATGTCTAGAGAGAGAGTATCTGCTCACCTTTGTTTGCTACTTTGAGAACTATTTGTACAAATAGGATTTTACAAATTACTACTGGAGTGGCAGGTTCAAGAAGCACTGAAACACCTGCCTTTCTTACAGAGTCTGTAGTCTCACTGAAACTGACAGGACTACTCACATGCTTCAAGTCAAACACAGCTTAAGTAGCTATTATGTGAAGTCCCACCACAACTGAACATTGTGTAAGTGATGAAGTCACCCCTGACCTCTGTGTCTCAGGCTGAAACACTCAGTTGCCAACAAATGTGGGTATTTTGGGAATTAACTCATCTAGCAGCAAATGGATTTCATTATCTTTCCACAAAATGAGATGATGCTAGAGAGCAGTGATTCTAATGCCATTTACCAGCATTAGTTTATGCTCATGTGAAAATCTCCTTTCTTGTGGATTACAGTAAAGCAGAATTTGTCAGAATTGCAGAGAAGCTGGGGACTTCTGCTTTTGATTTCTGATCACAGCTCTACCTTCCTCCACCAAGAAAATAGAAAATGATTAGTCATGTAGTGCCTATTGATTTAGTAGTTTTCATTTTAAAAATTATGTTTCCCAGTATCGTTCTTTTTTTATTATTATTACTGAAGCAAATTGTAACACACTGAATTGGAAATTGGTTAACTCCTTCCTATCTCTGCTTTTATAGCTCATTTTCTCTCTGATTGAACAAAAGCCATAAACTGAGAACTGTTTTCTCTAAACATAGGAAATAAAAGACAGGCTTCATAAGTGAGTGTCATGTTCAGGTTACTTGTGCCTCTTTCATTCTCACCATCCACTGTAATTCCTTCCCTTCCTTCCCAACACTTTTATCATAACCTTTCTATGAGAATATATATTAACAGAAACATACAGTAGATAACTGCTGATAGCGAGGTGATTTGGCTAAACTGACACACGAAAAATGTTTTCTATTCCTGTGACAAGGAGTGGAATAACAGCCTGGTTTGTCCCCTGGATCAGAGAGGCACTAGCTAATCTCACAACGTTGCTCTCCCTCCTCTACAGGGACCGTCTTGCTTTTCAAGGAGTATTGGGATAAAGTGCAAAAGGAAGTCTCAGTCTGCCTTCTATGGATGTATAATGATTTCCAGTGAGGTAGGCGCTGGAAAAGGAGAGAACATCACTGAAAGAGAAGAAAGTCTGTAAAGGTCTCTGGCCTACTTTCCCCCCCCAAAAAAAAAAAAAAAAAAAAGTGATATGAACAACAGATGAATCTCCTAGGTCATGAAATCCATTCCCTCAGATCGTAAGTAATATGTCATATAAATCTTCTTAAAATCCTTTGACCACCACCCCAGAAACCACTGCATTTTTCCCCCCTTGAATGATCTCTGTAGTGTCCCTTTCCTGAAATATCAACAACAATCAGGCAGCTAAGAAGATTTGGATGGGAACAGTTCAGGATAATAGGATGGCTAATCTGGGCTTTGTATTGGGACAGTAGAACTCGGAAAGGTAAAAATAAAATAATCTTTGTGGAACTAATATGTGCTTGGGGCACAAAAGATAGTGGGAGACATACAGATTTACTCATGGATTCTTGAGGCAGGAGGATGCAGGTGCCAATCCATCTTGGACTGAAGTGGTGGCAGACGTTGCCCAAAAGAAATGAGTGGTCTCCTGCTAGAACTTGGTATAAAAAAACTGAGTAATTACTACAGAGTCAAAGCAAGTTGGTATGGATGGAAAAGGGCTTCCAACCAACTTTGTAAGAATGAAAAGATTGTTGTTATGGTCAGAGAACTAGGACTGTGGGGATCTTAGAGGTGAACTCTAAGAACAGCAAAGTGTGGCAGAGGAATAGTAAGATGAGGGTTTTGGTTGTGTTTGCGTGCTGAGCTTCCCATAAAACCAGAATCCYAGAAGGATGAAGGAGCAGAAACCTACAGAATTAATACTGTGCTCACTCAGTGCACTGTGCAGGAGTTGAAACAGTTCACCAACAGGTTTTAAATTACAGTCATTGTCCTGGATATTCGTTCAAAGCTTTGCTAGGCTGTTTTTCTTCTTTTCTGTCTTTGCCCAGTGACCTTCATTTAGCCTTTTTAACAGACAAGGCTGGGACAGCCAGGAATATATCCCCTAACTGGTAAAGATAAATAGATTCATAGAATTGTTAGGTCTGAATTGCATCCACAGCATGTGTGCTCTAAAGATATACACTTTAGCTCAGCCAGAAGTTACGGGCTTGAAACAGGAATTTCTGGGTGAAATTCTCTGGCCTATGCCGTGTAACAAGCCAGACTCAATGATCTAATAGACACTTCTGGCTTTAAAATCTATGAATCTATGAAAAAAAGCCATCTGTTCTACGCTTTGCTTTTTCTGCAAGCCCATTATCTCTYCAGGCTATCTATATTCAGCTTTCAGCAGCCTCAGGCTTGAAGAGTTTTAGTGATTATAATTCTACCACCATTTTGCACCTCCAAAGCTTTTGCAGGGAGGCCTCCAGGGACTGGACTGAGACAAAGTCCAGTTGCAATTCCAGTTTACCAGTTAAATTGTAGGCTGACTGATTGCAACGGTATCTGTCATCAGCGTAGAATAACAGACAAAGCTGACTCCTGAGAACAAGCTAACATAGAAACTTGTGTCACTAATAGCTAGAAATGGCATCAGAAATCTGAGAGGTCTTAACAGCAGTCTCAGGCTGTAGCTTCTTCTATTCTTATTTATATATTGTGCTTTTAATTAAATAGGCTTCCAGTTCACCGGCACCTTAATAACAACCCTGTTACACATGCCCTGTACCTCCTCCTTAATACCTTGAGCCAGATTCTTACTTAAACCAGTGACTTTTCATTGCCTGTGATGGGACTATTTGAAATTTGCATATGCCTAAGGGGAGAATCACGGCCCTCTTCTTCTAGTCCCTATTTCACCCTCACAAATGCTCATTTGTTATTATTTTTTTAAGGTTCTAATTTAACCAAGCCATAGTTTCCACTACCTCCGGAATCAATATTTTCTCTTTCTTTTGACAATTTTTTTATTTTATTTTTACATGCGGTCTCCAAAAGGGTATAATTTACAGTTAATACCATGCAATCAAAGACAATGGCAGGATTCCTGTGAGCAGAGCAATCCTGGCTTCCTAATCATGGCTCTCATGCTCTACGGAAGAATTACAATCCTGCTCAAGGAACAGCGAATACCTGTTCCCACAAACACATGCAGCTTAGTATTTTAAAGTTGCATTGAATGAGGAAAATCTATGCCTCTCTTTGCTCAGAAGGACATGACTACTAAAAGTCTAACCACYCCTTGGGAAAAGCATCACGAGAAAAGAAGATTCCCCAGCTGGGCACAGCATAGCCCATACTGCATTTTTGCCTGTCATTTGTGTTCAGAAAGGATACCTTTAGGTGTGCAAGGTCATCTTCAGCACCATTTTGTGACAAAGACCAGTCATGTAGTGACCTCAGTGGGCCCCTGCCTTGCTAGGAACTGGTGCAAGATGACTAAATTCACATCTCATAGTCTGCTGAGTTATCATTACACCCAGCAGAGTAGTAATACCAAGTGTACTTCCTGCTGTATTTTCCACACTCAGGAGACGAGTCCCACATAATACCTCTGACTTAAAGAAAACAAAAGCAGAGAAACAAGGTAAGGGCTACTTTGGTTTGAGGTGATTCTGCGGAACTCAAATAAAGGGTAAGCACTGTGACCTTTGGTGGAAGTGAGAGGAACCCAGAGGAATCTGCTCTAAGACCTCGATGAACAGAACACACAACTTCAAACTCATGTGCTAGGACATCCCTAAAACACACAGGTATGTGTGCGAGGCTGTTAGTGTCTTTGCTGCTGGAGAGGATAAGAGGGTTAAGCTTTCAGTTTTGGTGAAAGGAATCTGCATACATCATGGCACTGATGCATTTTGTTCTGCATTATTCTCTCTTAAGCACTGTCTTTCCCTACTTGCAATGGCTTTGTCAGAGGACAATTACCTTCACTAAATGAAAACAACCAGAATGCGCCAAGGGTCAAGTAAAAAGCAATACACAAAGCAGCCAGAAATAAGGGACTATAGGGTAGGGAGCAGTCCAATTCTTCACTTTCCACGAGGACAAAGACATTTAATCTGCTGCTGTAGCAACAGCTGTTCTACTAGTTGTGGAGTGGGGAGTAGCAGTGATCTTACTCTTTTACAGGATGAGACCAAATGGCACAACATCAGGGCACAGCATTAGGGTGGTTTGCTCAACATGTGAGGGCTTAAGTACTTTCACTTGGCAAATGGCTGGAGTATTGTGAGAGGCTCCTACTCTCAAGCTGTTTGTCACTCTTCCTCTGCCAAAGGAGGCAAGGTTTGTAGCAGAATTGGTGGGAGCTGCTTAGCCTATTTCAGAGCAAAGCCATTGACTTTGAACTCTTTAGGAAGCTCTCAGGCAAAACTGCTGGACTTCGCCCCGTAAGGCAGTAATTCTTGGAAAATGTATCATAAAGAGAAGCTGGAAAAACTTTAATATCTTATTTTGCTCCACTCATTTACTAAGTCAGCTCATGTCAAAATGAGATCTTAGCACATTTTGGAGAGTTTCTGTTCACACATTCTGAACTCTCTTGCTGCAACGAGTCTTTTCTCAATGAAACCAAAGTTTTTGAATCTTCATTTGCAATTCTCCAAAAGTATGAGATACCATGCCTTTTTATCAGTRTCCCGGTAAAAAGAGAAATTCTATTTACTTTGTCTCCCACTTTTAACCAAATATAATATGAGCTAAAATCAAGCAGCTCCTTGGATTTTCCTTTTTATGTTCTCATAGGAATTTATAGAGAAAACATAGAGTTCTACACATCAGAACAGACAGTTCTTCTACAGCATCTCATCAAATGACTGTCAGGAAAAAAAAAATTTCTGTCCCACCTCAGCACAGGCTGTCAAGCAATGAAGATGCACTAGCTACTTCCCCTGGTCTTACTGTTCCTGTCCCAAACTCTGTCTCAAGAAGTGTTTACACTGAAAATTGTTGAGAATTGGGAGAATATACCAAGAGAAAGATCACTCAGTACATGCCCCATTTCCTGTATTATTCCCTAGCAATTTGCTACAGACTACTATCAGAGAAGAACCAGTATCAAACACACACAGAAATCACATTAGGTACACAAGGGAAATGTAAATAAATTGCAGAGAATCCAGAAAAGGTGAAGCAGMGTTGATGCAAAAATTCAGAGCTACGGGCTTTGATTGATAGCAGTTTCAGGGAATGGAAGAGTGTATCTCTGAGAAGGGCAACCCAGGGAGAGAGGATAATGCTTAGTATATAGTGCATTCAAGAGGAACTGAAGGGGAACAAAGGCATGGCCAACAGTGTATCCATATGCTGCAGACAGGCAATTACTCTATAAATCACAGTTAAAGGAGACCTCTACTAGCCGGCACTAACCACAGTCCCTTACCTTCTCTGAGGGTCAGCCACTGTGATCACAGGCAAAGCCAGAGATTTGGCAGGGCAAAAATTGATATGCTAAGTACTGAGACAGATAGGCCAGCATCAGCACTAACCCTCAAGACCACAGGTCCCTGAAAAAGCAGGGGCATCTCCCCTGACTTAAGGTGCCTTGAGGGGACAAGTTCTAAAATTGATGCAGATTAGATGATGGGATACCTGACCTGAAGGGGGGTGGCCACAAGGGCATGATGAGCTGTTCTTGAGAAGCACGGGCTAAACCACTTATCATGATGGTTTCATTGCAGGGAACAGTCATGCACTATTAGTGCTGAAAGATTTCCCAGCCCTAACGGCTAGGGTTTTAAGAATCTATTTAACTTTGATAGTCTATAGCCCATCACTGGGAGTCTGCTTAAAGGTGTGATTGCTCTTCTTTGTATTGGAATTGCTGACAGATCCTTAACTATTATGGCGCTTACCAGCAGTAACCCATTTAAATAGAAAGAAAGAGGAGAGCATAAATGGCTTGTGCTGTTTGAATTTGATTTACCCAGCAGCAGAAAAAAGTTCCATGTATAGATCCTTGCTACACTATCCAGACCATGAGTCTGCCCTGCTCTTTGTATACCAATATACTATAAAGTTAGAAAATGCATTATCCTGGAGGAAGGATGCTATGCTGATGGGAATTTTGGTGCTGGTTGTTTTTGAACTGCAATATGTGGCATTGTAATTCTGTGTCAGTGATTTAAATGCACTGATAGAGTTGGTGACAGCTTAAATGGCTCCAGCCCCCAGCCTTCCCTCACCCCTCCTCCCTGCCTGCAGTTCCGTCTCTCTTACGGATGGAAGGCTGACAAGTTCTGCGCAGGAACAATGGAGAGTGGGAGAGTAGGTGGAGAGACCGGTAATTGTTTAGGGTGGGGTTTTTCTAGTGTTGTTTTAAAATATGAGCAAATATGGAGACATTCCACCTTCTTTTTTCGTGCTGAAGTGCAACTAGCTGTGAACCCCAAGGGAGGCTGACTGCACGGCCATGCACCCTATTGCCCCTGCCCTCCAAGTGGGAGGAATGAAGGGAAAGAGAGAGARAAGGTGACTGAGTGGCCCTACAGGCTGCTTTCATCACCCTGTACCTGCTCTGCAGTGACAGGCTGCTGACAGCAGACAGCCACCTCTCTAAATCAATCGTCTGCTTTCTTGTTCCTTATTCCCCTCCCACCTCCTGCTAGTACACAGCAGTGCCCAGCACAATTTGTCACAAAACAGACCTTCAAATGCCGGCTTTCCCCTCCTGTATTACTGAAGGTTAGCCAGGTGTGCTGCTCTGTCTGCCTGTTCGGAGCCACTCAAAGGGATGTGATGGGTCACTACCTGGATCCTTAGGAAGGCTGAAAGACAAGGTGGGCAACTGCCAGTGCAGGTGATGAAAATGATCATCACTTCTCCTTACAATGAAGGCTGTCACTCAGACACCAGAGAGGGGCAAGAAGACAAGTCAATACAAAATCTGGAAAAATACAGATATAGAATACAGACTGTGCAGGACTGAACCCCACTGGGAAATAAGGTATCAGAGCATCTTGTTATCACTGCCACCCCTATTAATAACATCAGCGACTTCAGGTACAACCTCAGCAACTCTGGAATGGTCTAAAAATACTGAGTGATGGATGGTGCAGTACCACGCTCCTGATTTACATTTGTTAGAAGCAAACATCCACAACTCACTGAGAGTAAATATGTGATGCTGTCATCCCTAACTGGTGGGAATAAAAAATGTATTACCCTGCTCTTTATCATGTGCCCTGACTCTATTTACACTTTCTCTCTCTCATGCATGCTGATATAGATATAATAGAAATGGAAAGGGTATGGAAAGGATATCCATCAGAGAGAGGAAAAGTCAGTGACTCAGGTTAATCTTGTATCTTGAAAAAGTCAGTGATAGGTGTGTTTACTTTGGACTGCTAGACCTCAGCACTTCATGAGGTCACTCCTAGCACGAGTTACATACTCAACTTCTTTGTATTAGACAGGTAACTACACAGGTACTGGATGAAAAAAAAAAGATGCCTTCTGTAAGACCGATGTAGGAGACTCATGAGTCTGCCACTGGAAGGAGCAGCAGATTTCCAAAGCCCAGATTCATTGCATCCAACTTCAGCTACTTGAATTCAGCATCCGAGATGGAAACCTTATCATGCTAGGCTCCCTCTACAGTCAGGGGAGAAAGAAACACCTCCAGAGTGTAAAGCAGATCTTCAATAGCCTCTTACTTTCCATGGACCATACAAAGAACCCAGGACAACCACATTCCTAGTTGAAGCACCTCAGTTAAGTGCCTAAAGTTACRTGGGATGAATCTAGATCAGTATTGCCTGATTTCACCTTGCAGGTTACCGTCTCCATCACTTCTGACAGGCAGATTCTCCCCTCTGGTTAGCCCACAGTGCCAAAGCCCACTGCTCATTCACTATATTTACAAGTTTCTTCATATTTCTTAAACTTAGGAGCAATTCTCCATAAGTATCCCAAAAGGTACATAATCATTTTCCATCAAATTCCTTCTTTTTCAAAATCTAAGTTGGTAGGCAAGTTAGGCTGTTGCAATCGGATTACTGCTGTTGACTAACTCTGTATGAGGAAGAGTGGGTAGGTTAGGGATCTGTGCCCTCAGCGGAGGGACAGCAATGACTGCCAATGGAGGGAGGAAGGGCTCAGAATCTCAACAGAATGGGTAATGTGGTCAGGGACAATTCTCAGCAGAGGATAATGCGGGGAGGCTCTGGAAGGGTTGAAGAAATGGAGCACACAGCTGATGAGGGCTGCTTCTGGGGCGTGGGTAGGTTAGGGTTACAAACTGCTGCAGACTGAAGGTTTGGCACCTGGCATGTGGAGCGGGGTTGGACTCTGGCCAACCCTTGCTCAGCCATAGCTCTGGGGCAAGAAGAGCTGTACAAAAAAAGCTCTGCCAAACCACCTTAATGAAAAGACTGAAATTAGTGACACTCCCAGCTGCTTGTTTAAAATGACAATGTTTTTATTAGTGCTAAAATAGAATGGGAAAGAGAAGGAGTGTTGTGTAAAGTGTGTGCTGGCCTTTGTGCCTGCTGCTGGGGGTGTGATCAACAACACCAGCTGGCAGCTCTTTGGTTAAAAAAAAAAAAAATATCAGTCCTGGAGAATGCACTGTGAACAAGAGCAAGCAGAGCACTCAGCGCAGGAAAAACAGCTGGCGAGGGACCCAGGCTGTCAAGGCACAAATTGCAGTCAAAGCCAATAAGAATTTCCTCATAATGCACAGGAAGTTCTCTCCATCACTCCAGCTTCCCCACACACTCCTTCTTGGCCTCCCACCACCCTGCTTTTGGTAGTGCAAAAGCAGATACCTGTGGGTTGAAAATCTTGGGAGACATGCTGCCCAGACACACCTTGGCCGGGAATACAACCATGGAATGAGGAGTGGAGAGTGGGCTCTGGCACACACTGCAGGTTTGCAAGTTTGGTGGTTCATGCAAGGTTTGCGACTTGGGACGTAATATCCTGGGAAAACAGCTCGTAGACTGGAAAAATGGACATGTTCCTGTCCTGCAGACCCCCACTGCCATGGCAGCCTCAGGCTCCCATCCAGCTCTGCAAATGTATTATTTCACACACTCACAGCTCCACCTGCCATTTCTGTCCTGCAACCCGATGCAGCTCAGCTGATTTCACTCAGTTCTGCCCTGAAGCTTCCCCTGTTCTTCAGTTCTGCACCACACAGATGATGTAAATCCAGTTCTTCCCTGCAACACCCTCAAGTGTTCTAGAAGCCATTTTATTTTGATCAAAGTCAGTCAGCTATGGCCAAACTATGTGGTGTGTTGTTTGCAGTACACCTGTACTGATGCATTCACAGTGTATTTATCGCCAGAGAAGATGAGCAATTTTTTCTCCCTTTGATTTGAGACACTAATTAAACCTACTTTTACAGAGATTGAGGGCATTCAAAGCCTAAAGACCATCTATGTTTCTTAAAGCCGACAAGGTGAGACAGCAGCAAGCTATAGAAAGAGTTCATTAGGTTGGGAATGAACCCCTTACCTGACACTGACCTGCTCTATGACTTTGAGCATCTTACTTTACCATATGTGACAAATACCAATTAACTTGCTGCATATGCCACTAAGAAGTCGTTAGCATATACTGTGATGAGAAATCAAATGCAAGAACTTCGAAAAAATAAGCTGGGAGGTCAGATCTGGGCTAGAGTGCCTACATGTATCTTTAACTGAGTGATAACTCAGACATTGAAAGAAAAAAGGTGAGTTTAAAAAATTAAATCAAGAAATAATTGTGCAGCCTTTAGCTCTAGATAATGGCAGCGTGAGAAGTGGGATAATTAAATGATTGATATGATTTCAGAAAGAAAACACACTTTTCCTGAGCATGCACAAGGTTATCTGTGTCATTTAATTAACCTGCATGCAGGAGAGGAATTCTCTGCTGTTATCTCTTGATCCCAGTCCTGTGATGTCTGCTGGGGGTTATTTTTTGTTTTCAGAGCTAGGTTGTGGTTTGTTGTTGTTTTTTTTTTTCTTTTTTTTTCTTTTTCCCCTAGGGATCAGCAAGAGCTGAAGAGATTGCTACAAAACAGAAAAGAAATATCTTTTAAAGATACTTTAGAAATAGATACCATTCTAAAGTATCTTTATATCAATGGGGAACGCTTTATATCAATTGTCTTGTGGGTTATACTGATGGGGTTGCTGCCTCAGTTCCTTTCCTGTTGTGGGGAAACAATGTCATTTGCTAGTTCAGCACTGCCAGTAAGGGGGAAGAGCAATCAGTGCACTACCCTCTAACCTCCATCATGTAAGTGAGCACAGGCTCCCCTACTGCCTCCTGCCTATTATCTGTGAGAGTCCTCTCATCACCAGCAATCTGCTTCAGCCATTGCTATGCTCCTTGGTTTCAGTCCTCCCCTACCTAACTCCTCACCCTGCAGCCCTTCCTTTTTCTCAGCACCATCCCTGAACAGGGATCTGTGCTTCTCTCTGGAAACAAGCTCCACTCTTCCCTGCAGGCTGCACCTCTCTTTTCCAGCTTCCCCTCTATCAGGCTTTAGTTTTATTTGTTCTTGATTCCCAGTATGCAGACAGAACTGTACCTATTTACAGAGAGAAATATGGGAGTCTCTGGGGAGAGAACCAGACAAGCAGGGAGCTGAGGAACGGACTCTAATGTGCAGGTCTGGGACACTGGCCAAGGCATCAGTCTTCCAGGGAATTACGTCAAAATTCAGAATAGTCCCAGCCCAACCAACACAGCTTCTTTGCTATCATCCTTAGCAGAGATGCCAATGAACACCTCAGCCATGAAGGCTCAGCTTCCTTCTATCTYCCCTGCACATGATGGAGGCTCAGCTGTAAGGTGGCACTGGGTGACAGAAATCTACCCCTATAGTATTTGTTGTGTCCAAAACTCTGATTAGCCCAGTATTTACATACAAGAAAGACAGGAAGCTCAGGGATTGCTGCAAGAGTGGAAGGCTCTGCTCAAGCTTTGCTTCCAAATTCGGTYTTTCTAAAACACATCCCAAGCCGTGCATGCTACAAGCCAGCACTTCTATTGAAGATGTCAAGTAGCAATATAAATCATGAGAGCGATGAGTCTATATATAGTAGAGAGGCATGTATAGGGGGAAAAGGAGTAAAAGAAAGGGAGAAGATAGACAGATAGATGTGTGCTGTAGAAATGTTTCTTAGAAGCTTTTGACGGTGCTCTTCTATCCTTGTCAGGAAAAACAGGAATATGTCTGAAAGCTCATATATAAGAYTCCCTCTCCAGCTTAAAATTCATCTCTGTGTCCTCCTGTTAGGTGTCTACATACAGRCTCAGTAGCATTGTGTATTTTTATATCATCTGACATTGGTGCATCAGCCCTCTAAGCAAGCCACAGAAATCAAAGGTTGCTTCTGCAAAGCCTCATTCACAGTAAAGGGAGCCRGAGATCTGTTTAAAAGAAGTGATGCCTCCAATCTGGTCTGAATAGCAAGGCAGTTCTGGACTGAGAAGTGGCAGGGTACAAGGCTGTTCAGCTCATGTTTGTGAACTTCTGTTCTTGAGAGTTTTGCGATGTCTAAGCTTGCTGATACTTGCTTTGTGCCAGTATGGCAACAGTGATGCAATCCTATTGGATGTGGTCATCAAGGCTTTGAGGAATGCCAGTATTAGAAGAAGTTTTCAAAGTTTAAAATTAAAATTTGATGCTATATAATACACATTCATTCTGGGAACTCTTCCTTCTTTTAGCAAATGACTGCTTTTGGTGGCAAACTAAAGTCAGATTACTGAAATGGTTATCATCCCCACCCAATTGCAGTCGTTCTACCTTAACATGCCAGGCTGAAAACTGTGGTGGTTCAGGAGCTGATTCACAAGTAGATCAGACAACTGTGCTGTGGGAGCAGTAGTGTCTGTCAGAGAAGAAGGGAATAAAAGACAGGGGAGGTAACCACTTAAAGTTGCCTGATCTTAATCTAGTACAACTCTGTCACACCCTTCAGGAAAACCTGTGTTGACCCTCTTCAAGCCTGAGACAACCKCAGAGGCCAAAAGGAACCTGGGATATGTTGACAGAGCAGGTGTTGGGCAATTGCTGAACAGTTTTTGTGGTGAGTGGGGTAGCCCCACTGTACTGGATTTTGTATCTATGAGAAGAGCGGGCTTTTCTCTAGAAAGGCTGAGAAATTTAACAGCTGAATAATAGAATGGAAACGGCCGTGCAGTGATTTTTGCAAGGGCATGTAGCAAACCAGTAGCAGAGATGGAGTTAAAATTCAAGCTTCCTAAGTCCCAGTCCCATCCATTAGAACACATACATTGCCTGTAATCTAAGTGTAGTGCAAACATCCAATTGATAAGCTTTTTACAACAGAGATGACAAAGTGGAAACTATAATCTCTTGGATATGCTGCTTTGTGGCCAGGAGAAGATTCCGCTGTAAATTTTTTTTTAAACTAGAAAGATTAGGCTGCCTCCCCTTGAATAATAAATTAGAAAAAGAGGACAAATTATATTTGTCAGCTCTGTCCACAAACCAGACACAGTATTTGACCTCCCTGCCCCTTTCCTGGGTCTATGAGAACCACAGGACTTGGGTGGGAAGCATGGTGAGAGGCAGGCACAGGAGTTCTGCCAGCAGTGAACAGTGTATATCATGATGGAGACTCATCACAACTGTCAGCAGTGATTTGGTCCTACTGGGTCAGGCTCTTGATGGAGAATGGAGCAAGCCCAAGCAGTGGTGACTTTGCTGTAGSAGGCCCAGTGTAAATATGACAGAAAGTCCTATGTGACTATGGAAGAAAGGTCCTTATGGAGCCCTCCCCCATCCTGGCAACCTGCCTAGAGACCAGTGGCTACCCTTTCCCTTTCCGCTTTGAGAAAGGTGCAGAAGGACTGTCCTCAAGGCATGAAATGACAGACCAAGGTTAAGTACTTTGCAGAACCAAATGAGGCAATGGGATTATTTTGAAAATTCATTCAAGAATACAACTTGTGGATATTCTAGGGGTGACATCTACAGATAAAATAATTATCTGCCCTGGAAAACAGCAGTCAGGAAAAGGATTATCAAGGAAGTATATATGAGCTACACAGGCACATTTCACTGCCATGAGATCTTGGTTTCCAGTTCACATGTTCCCAAAGGCCATTTATTCTTTTTTTAAAAGAATAGTTAGCCAAAACTGGGAACCTGCAAAAGGGAAGAAAAATTACAGATACAATCAGCTATCTCTTCTGAAGTTGCTTGTATTTACAAGAATAAACAAAGTCCTGAATGTTAAAGGATGGGAGGATCCAGAAAAACAGAGCTGGGGAAAAGTTTTCACCTGAGCCTCAGCCGAGATGGGGGATTTTCAGCAGAGTTCCTGGAATAGGGGTGCCCCATTASACTGCACACCCCAAAAGCAGTGCAACCCCTTGTCCTCTCTTCTGCTCTGAGACCTCATTGAGGAATTTAAACTGTTTGGCAAGTCACAAACCTGCCACAGAGCAGGAGATACACAAAGGTGTTGTGCTGCAAATGCAAGAGATGCAGATTCAGTGACAGCAGCACATGAGGAGGCCAAAGAGTGACACACACAATATATGTGACCTGACAATGTGTGACCTGTGCAGTGTGGTGGTCTAGAGAAACAAAAGGCAGACACATTTAGCTTACTGAGCCCCAGACAAGGCTCCTTGAGGAGCCTGGTTCAGGCTGAGGCMCTCACTATAGAGTGCCCCTGAGAGAAAAAGCCAGAGGCTTGCTGTTTCACAGCATATTTCTGAGTCATTGAAATGCTAAAGAAAGAAAGAAACAGCAAAATATTTTGCACAGATTTGGAGATGGAGAGGTAATAAACATTTCTCAGTTCTATCCCTGCCCTGTTTCCTTCTATGGCACGCCCGTGACACATGTTTCAGTGCCATCAGCAAGCTGAAGGAGACTGAAACCACCTCCCTCCAACCACTAGCACATACTCTCTCAAGCTTGCAGAGTCAGCAACGTCAAGAAAGCAGCTACAGAATAGCATGTGACAACAAAATAAAGCTAATTTGCTCCTGCAATGTGATATTTAACCAGAAGAAAATAACAGAGCAACGCCCTAGCTTTTGGACTATTACCCACAATCCCTTGCACATGATAGCAGTGACAAAGTGTCAGCTTCCATATGCTGTATTACAGTGACACTTGCCATGCTAAACGCTGATTAGAATTAAAATGGAAATGACATCTATGTGCATTACTCTGCCATTAATCTTGATGTCCTACATTTTATGTTGACAGTGGGCTTTTGCAGGGGGAGCCTGAAAAGACACGGGGTTSTGGGGTTTTTTTTGCAGTTGTTATTACAGAAGCAAACGTGGTTCTGAACATAAGTATAACACAGTGAATTATAAGCCTCTTGGTATCTCAGAAAGAAGACAAGATCTTTGTACTGCCACTTGTTTCAGAAAATACTTGTATGRCTGTGTATGCAGTAAATTTTTGCCACTAAAATGGAAATTTGATGTGACATTATCATGAGTTTATTCAAATATTTGATGCAGGTGCCTGCAAATCACATAACTACCTTACRCTGTTACTGACTGTACTATAATTGTGTACACAAGTGATGTTCACAAATGGAGCATGGTTGATTAGAAAATGAGACCTATGAGATGAGATTCTTCTTAACTGCAGTGGAGTGGCTGAATGGAGACGTTCACCTTCAGGAAAAGGTATGCATTGAACAGAGTATTGTTCCAAGCCTGTGGAAGGGTTAATTCACATCAAACATCCTGGGGT
This sequence comes from Oceanodroma leucorhoa, assembly GCA_030449065.1. Taxonomy (NCBI): domain Eukaryota; kingdom Metazoa; phylum Chordata; class Aves; order Procellariiformes; genus Oceanodroma; species Oceanodroma leucorhoa. The sequence continues at coordinate 1,187,833 of JASVER010000120.1, forward strand.
CTCTGAGGAATGCTTCGGCAATGACACAAGCCCTTTCCACTCATTTTAACAGAGCCCACACACTGGTTTAAAGCTAAGCCTCAAAGGCAGGCCAAGAACAGATCCTCTCTTCTCTGGTCTACTCACTTATTGAATTCTGTTGAAAGTCCCTTTCTTGGGGTAACAACATAAATGCCCTTTTCGGGAGGGGCAGATATTTTAAAAGCTCAGTAACCCTTTAGTGAGAGGTTATTTATCATCCAGTACAGAACTAGAGTAGCCAGAACTCATCCTGGCTTAGATTAGGGCCTGTGTCTGACCTGTCTCTGCAAGTCCAGCATCCTTGGTCCTCCYGCAGAACCGCAGTCCAGAATGGGGAGTGGAAAATGTTTAAACTATTTCTGACTTTCCTGAAATCACCACCACTTCCAACTCTTAAACTGCTGATGAAAATTTTTTCTTTAAAAAAAAATACAGGAAGACTGCAAGGCAGTTTGAGCTAAAACTAAGATAAAATTCAGCCATTTTCTCCCCTTTCCTCAGTACAAGATCTGCTTACATAGCAAAAGGCAACAACAAACTTAATGCACTGTTATTGCATGAAGGAGAAATACAACTGKAAGAGCTAAGAGCTGCGCCCTCCTAGCCAAGAGGCCTTGCAGAGCTGCCTGATCCCATGTGCAGAGCTTGGTGGGACACGTCCATCAGGCTCCATCAGTGCATACAGGCTAGCTCACATCCTGATAGTTAGCCTGTGCTCCATCAGGAAGTGGTGACATGGTTACAGTATTGGAGCCATTCTCCAACCTACCTGCTTGTGCTTGCCAGTAGATCAGATGCAGGAAAATATTTAGAGCCATGCTTCACTTTGCCTATTCCTGTACATGCAGTATGATGATTTAGGTGCTCAGGTATAAGCACACACGTATTCTGTTTGCCAAATCATGGCTGAATTCCAGAAGCAAGTCTATAAAAATCATCAGGAAACGTTCTATCAAAATTTCCAGGACCCACCTTAACCCTGCCCCAAGCCCCTGGTCTCTCTTCTTTCTACAGAAGCATTCCCACCCAGGCTCCAGGTATGACGGATAGCTTCCCTCTCCCTTATCTCATCCCTACAACACTAAGGCATAATGAGGGGCTTGGAGGGGAGGGAAGAAGATGCCTGTAGTGCCTGTAAAGTTGAAGATAACGTTTAAGCTTTGTTACACCGACGAGGCTGCGTTAAGCTCCCACGACCTTGAGCGAGAGCTGCAGCTTGGGTTCCTCTCCTAAAGACTTTAATAAAGTGAAAAATTGTTTCAATACAAAATGTGATATTGGGACATTGTTCGTGCATATATTGAGCTTAAGTCAAATATTCTGTGTCCTCAAATCCGACTGATTAATAATTAGAACCAGAAATTCTGTCTTTACTCTAATGTGTTTAGGAAAACTGATGGATTTAATTTTTTTTATCAGCCAAAAGTAAGAAAATGTAATCTTTCTTAAAGTATCTAATACAACAATGCAGAATAATTAGTTTCTATGAAAACAGGCATAATGGGACAGAATAATAAATCACTTTCTGTTTTGTATCTGTCCGTCTGATGGAGGAGAGATTTACTACACAGTATAGTGCATGATGCTGTAGGAAATATCAGGCAATAGAAGAAATCTATAAGGGGATAATGCATTTCCAGCTGTGCATTATAAAGGAGTGTTTCATCTCCTGACAAAGCTTCAGGGATAGGTCCAAGGAATTATCAGGCAAAAAGCAGCCCCTCTTAGGATTACAACTTGCCAAAATATGTTGGYCCCTAAAGCTCCAATTCTGCATCCTCCATGGCAGTACTCCCATTTACTTCAACAGACCTGTGCACTTACGGGGAGTTATACTTTACCCTTTTCTTCCACCTTTTTTGGTGCCTTAGACACACTAATGAACTGAAAGGCTTCATAGACACATTTCATGAAATGAAAGTGTTTCATGCCCTTCTCACTTGGACAGTGTAATCCACATTATGTATCTGGATAAGCCAAGGCACATTGTGATGTATTGGCATGGCCATGACAGGTAGCTAGCTGCCTGACCCTGGATCAGAATCAAGTTCACTGCCAAGAGACTTAACCCAAAGCCTTCTTAATTGAATTGCAAGGAATAACTCACCAACCTCAGGAGGAAGCGGGATTCTCCAGCTGCTACAGTTCTGTTTTACTTGCTCTAAGTTGTAGTTTTTCATACTTTTCTTCAGCTTTCTTCTAGGAAAGGAATCAGAACAAAAGCAAGAGGTTGATATCTTGACTATTCTCCAGGCACATTCATGAGGTGTCCAAAATAGGCTTGTTGCTGGGCATTATCGTCCTATTTTCGTTGTCCGCTGCTAGAACATCATCTCTGTGCTGGTTCCATTTGGACTTGACTCCAAAGGCATGATTTAGCCTGACTTCTTTTACTGCAGGTGAATTCATTCCAATTTACCTTGCCAAACCCAAACAGAATCTGTTCCTGTGGGTTTTGTCAATACTTGCACAGAGAGCATTTTTCTTTGATCCTGGCTTCTGCTCCCCTTCTTGGGAATTCTTTTGAGACCAAAAGGATGGTGGGAAAGACATGAAATCAGACAAGGAAAAGTATATTTGATTAGGTCCTGTTTGGAGGCATTCCCAGAGAGCTAGTGACCTGAAATACAGTCACACGGAGGAAGCTGTGCTGTTAGATTCAAATGCGTAACTTTCCTTAGCTGATTTGACTCAATTCATATGGAAAGTCCAAGGGTCTATGTAATTCTCGCTGACTTCTCTGGAGCACAAGTCATGGTACATTTATCTTTTGCTCAGTGATAGTAAATGGTCTCCAGTTCTTCCTCCTTACAGGATGGCATCTGAGAGCCCTTCCTTTYCATGAGTGGTCAATGCTCTATACACAGTTAGTAGTGATCCTCAGGAATAACAACACTTATACCTTTGCTTTTAGACCACAATACTTCCACATATTTTTWAAATTTTTTTTTTAGAAACAAATGCATGCAAGAAGGACTTTACCTAGAACTGATAGGAAACTTGCTCAATAGTGAAGCGTGACATCTGTTTAGCAGTACATAGCAGCAATATACAACAGTTTAGGACTAGAAAGAAGAAGAAATGAGCAACCTGAMCAGAACCCAAGTGTGAATCTAAGTAGACAAATACAAATATTCAAAGCGTACCCAGGTTTTCACTGCTGTAAGAATGAATACAGATACTWTATTTCTTAGCTATAAGACATCTCTCCAATAATAGATCACCCTCTACAGATCCGGTTTGGTTTCTATTCCATACAGAATCACTCAGGCCTATGCCTGATCCTGCATTATCATCCCCAATTCCACTATAACGTACCTTCCTTCCCTGCTCTCTTAGTATGCCACAGCCCAAACCTTTCCCACTTGCAAGGTCGTCTGGGATTTACAGTTTAAAGGGATACAATCACTACAAACAGCACTAGTTAAAACATCAACAACAACATGTTTTCTTTGCAAATAACGAGCACAGTAATCTGATCATGAGACCTCTGTCAAAAAACTATCAATTGCTTTTAAATGCCACAAAAAGCAAGGAGAATGGGAACTGTGCAATGTTCGCACCACCTAGAAACAAATACCATCTCCAGGTCAGTATACAACACCCCCCTCTACTGGATGAAACCCAAACAGATAAAGTGTGTGTCAAAGGTGCTGTACAGTCTGGACTCGGTGCTTATGCAACAGCAGGCCAGAGCTTCATTTGTGCTGCCCCTCTGCCTTTCCTGGTATGGAGTATCTTCATAGCTTTGAAGTGCCCAAGCTAGTACAGATTTACTTGTGACCTGTTTTATGATGTTACAGATGTCCAGTGTGAAATATAGTATTTGGGATAGACTTTTCAGAATGTCTCCTTCACTTTGAAGGACTCCTCGCTTAGGTTTAATTTCTCACTCCCAATGGGGGATACTTCTGGCCCAGACTTGGACTTGTTTACCCTTTAAGCTGTTCCCAGCTCTTGGTAGCTATTCTCAAGCTGTCACAATCAGTGTCACAGGAAAATTACCACATAACGTATGTGACAAGTCACACCTACACTGCACAAAAGGCAAAATTATGCAGTGATGTGTCAAATGGATCATATTCGTGTATCACCCAACACGTACAGTTCATAAAAACTGACATCTCTTCAGCAGCCGAAGAAAATAAGTTACAGAGCATGCAGGCTGAGGAACTGACAGGCTGCAATAGTGGGTAGYCCATTCTCAGGGCACAAAACCAATGCCTGTCTTCCTCCACAAAGTCAACATACTTGCATATATAGATGGACTCTCTAACTTYAGGCTGTGCGAGGTTATAAACATCCCAGAGAACATATCAAGCATCTGTGTACCTGCAGGTTGTCCCTCCCTCCATCTCCAGATAATTACCTGCTCTGCTGTCTCTGAGCAATTCCCCCAGCAAAGTGGAACTGTTAAAAGGTAGACAGGCAGGCTAGGGGGTCGATGGCTGCTGAAGGTACAAGCCTGGGACTTCAGAGTGCCAGATCCAACTCTCTCGTCTGCCACTGACTTTGTGTGTACTTTGGTACACGTCATCTAGTCCCTCTRTGCCTCAGTTTTCCCTCTGTTAAATGAAACAGCAAAACCGTCCTGCCAAATGAAGGATCGTGAGAGTAAGTATGTTAAACAGTGCAAGTACTCATATATTCTAACCTACATTGACGCGTTCTAGCTTAAGCACCTTAGACAGCCCAATAAAGGCTCTACCGAGCATCTGATGAAATCAATAAATAGATGTCCATRGATTTCAGCAGGCAGCGATTAACCCCTGCAAGAGAACGGGTGGAGTCTTCATTGCCTGTAGGGCCAAGAAATGTTTCTTGTTAGACCTCTCCCTTGCACTTTGCTCTTCCCAAATACAACTTAAAATGTAGGAAGGATCTCAATCACTGACAGCTTTGAACCTAGAACTGGGTAGCTATATCAAGAAAGCAAAATAACAAGCTGCAAGCAGCAAATAGAGGAAAGACAATACTAGGCTGGGACAATGCAGGTTTGAGTTCGGTTCTCAGCTCATTCACAGATTTCCTGCATAATCTTAGACGAGACATTTAGTTTCAGTATGCACCAGCTACTCATCTGCAAATCAAGGGTGAATAATCATTCCTTTGCCCTTGCTTTCTATTTAAAGTGTAAGCTCTCGGGGGCTGAGGCTTCCACTTATTGTTGACAACCCTACATCAGCCGTGAAATGTTTCTCTGAATTGCAGAAAAACTGTATTATAGATGCAGAGTATCTCTACTGTTTGTAAACAGTCTAGCCTGGTTCCAGAATAGCCACATGCACTGAGCGCAGCCAATAAGCTCTACTGGGCCCTGTCACAGGCGCAGTAGTTGAAGCGTAGCATTGTATTAAGGAAGCAAGACCACTTCAGCAGCAGACTGTCTCTGTATATTTGCGTAGAGCTGTGCCCTGCTAAATGAGATCCCCTTGATACAGATGTACTTGAGAGGGCAGTGCAGCAATGCTGGAGCCAGCTCTGTGAAAGCTCATATCTGGAAGCAATGGTATTATTTAGGAATTTCAAATGTCTGGAGCATTCTAGCCTCCTCTTGCTCCTGATGAGGGAGACAYGATTACATATATGTAGAGTGCGAGCCCTGAGCCCAACCAGGATATTCAGGAAATGTCAAAGTAAAGGCAATAATGACTATAGAGAAACTCCCACACACARGGTTAATCCCAGTCTGATGACAGTATGGAGACAGACATCACCCAAATATTCTATTCTCACTCCCTTTCTGTCTCCAAGAGACTCTTCCAGATCCCTCTCCTCTGACAGGAAGAGGTAGCAGAGCTCAAGWAAGATGTATTTGTTAAAGACCATCTAGAACCAAGGAGCCACGTCTGCACAGTGGATTCAGGAAGATTAGGCCCATCTATTTCCTAAAGATGGGCTGCATGAAGAGAAAGTAAGCAAAGCTTGAAACACATCCTGTGTGAATGCAGGGTTGATCATGAGCATCAAGCCATTTCTATTCCTCTACCACAGGAGATGCAAGAACAAAGAAATGGTTCCTGTGGGTGGGTTTAATTTTTTAACAAGTTACCATGTGGCTCTTGTTCCAAATTTTGGGTGTTTATCTTTGTAATGTCTGTTGCAAACACTGTAATTTTCCAGCAGCCAGGTACATTGAAGGCAAAAGTACTAATAATGTGACATCATTATTTTTGTTCCATAGCAACATCCCCCCACACCCCTTACACAACAGGTTATAAGTCTGTAAAACTCTGCATTTTACAGCACTATAAAACTCCTCCAGCTGTTATAAATATATCGTTTTAAGCGCTTGCATTTAAAAAAAAGAAACAGAAAAATACCACTGAAAAGTTCAATGCTTTTTCTTCTCTGCATTCAATTGCGTTAACTTTTTCCCTGCTGGTCTCCCAGACCCACTGCTAGGCTGGCAGATTTCGATGAAAACCAGGAGAACGTTCAGGATGCATGCAGGCTGTTTGTTGGTACAAAAGCATCTATTCTACCATGAGAGATGTCCAGTGGGGGTGAACKTCTACCAAAAGGATGCATCTTGCTCGTTTGCCAACCTGATAGGTGCATGTTATCTAGTTGGATCCAGGGCCATTGGCAATGGATTTGTAGAGATGGAATCCATTGTGGTGCTGCAAGATGGGACTATATCGTCACTGGTATAGCTGCTTCCTAATTGCAAGTGAAGGGACTGGTGCTGTGCCTATTGATTATAACTCCATCTCATGCCCCATTAAACTTCTCAGCGAAGCACTTAATCCCACTGGGAATCTTTCATTTAGTCAAAGCAGGTGGGGCAGGTCATCACCGAAGTAGGACGTAAGGGCAGGGGAAGAGGCAGAGGCTATACAGTGGCACAGGTCCAGGTCTTCTCTAAGGAGTTCACAGGCACTACAGTGGCAGGGACTGGGGAGACCCTGCCTTGGGACAGCATCATCATTTGGCAAGCCCCTCGTTTTCAGTGATGCTTGTATTAAAAGAGTTCATTAATTAAATATGCACTATTTGAAACCAACAAAAGTTTTGCCACCAATTTAAATTTGCGAAAGACACTTCAAGTCCAATAGGCATCCATGGAGTCTCTTTTCTCAGCCCAAAGAGAGAAAAATCTCAGCCTGAGCTTGTGCATTCAGCAGAAACAGAAATTAACTGTAGTCCTCAATCATCAGTGCTTCCCATAGCAAAGAAAATCTAGTCCCTAGAAGAATATTGGCTGTTGTTGCTTCTGCTTAAGTTGAAACACTCCAGAGCAGGGACTGGCTCTCACTCTGTAGAGTGATGAGTGTACTCAGAGCCCTGATCTCAGCTAAAAATCTAAAGGTGTTGCTAAAACCAGTATTACATAATTCCAGGTGAGTTCTGCCCACCACTTTAGACATGCTCTAAGCTGGGAGCCCCATTTTACTGGGCTGTGGATTTTACCATCACCAATGAAGCTTCTGATTTTTGCTTTTTATGCATGTTATTATTATTTATATTTTCCTTGCCAGTGCTTGAAGCCATCATGACAGTGTATTGGGTAATGACAGAATAGTTGTTTGTTTTATTGATCGTTATAAACCATTCTGCATCTCTGTGTGATTTATAGCATTTAAAGTACTCTCTCCTTTCCTCTCCATTCCCCTGCAGTGGGGGCAGCTAAGTAGATCAAAAGCCCACTGGCTATGAGCAATCCAATTAACAATGATAAAAAAAGAAAAAACTTTGGAAATGAATGTGTCCTTACACCATTTCTTTGATGATTCCCTATTGATCATTTCAAGCCACAAAGAAAGTAAAAAATGTGAAGCAGTTAGACTTGTGAAGAAATGAAAGTACAGGAATAGCAAGGAAGGGAAGGAAGGAATGCTGCTGAAGGGCTTTTTCATTCAAGTTCAGACTTTGCCTTCAAGTTGTTGTGCTAAAATACCAGGATGCCAACGTTACATTGCTGGGTCAGGACAACAGGCGACTGCGGTTTGCTGCAGTCTAATGGCAGGCTGATGCCCTACCGTGGGCAATGTCCTCCAGTGGATCCATCAGAGCAACTGGTGGAGGCATAGTTCATCGTTACAGCAGCCCACTGTGACACTGCCTCCATGTCCCAGGACAGAGAAAAGGCTGAGGCTATCCATTACAACTGCAGTTTTATCCAGCCATTCATTTTCTGCCAGCTGTACTGAGATACTTTTATTTCTGCATGCAGMTAATGTTCTAGATGCTTTATCTACAGTTTACCCAATGGGCACTTACTCAACCACCAAAAAACCCCCTCCAACTTCCTACTTACACAGTTTTACCCCACTCCTCCAGAAAAAGCATCAGGTGCYATTATAGAGACAGTACAGTATTGACACCAAGAATTTTCATGCATTTATACCTGGAATTACAGCAATTTTCTGTGTAGAACCAGGGTTTTCAGCTGCAAGATGTAAGTAGATGTCAGCATGTCATAAGCACCCTGCTATTCACACACTGCTAAACAATATGAGGCATCCCAGTGGAATGAGAAGGGGATCACAGTACAGAATAAGCATATAATCATTGGAATAGGTGGTGCTTGCCTGACTTCTACTTGGAAATAACCGAAGAGACAGGAATTGGCTCATTTACATACTTGAAAAATCACCAAAATGTTCTGGGGCTGTTGAGGAAACCACTAAGAAACAAACAGGGAGCCAGAAGAGGTTTCTTATCCAGTTTAATCTTTATCTATGAGTTTATGAGGAGAAACTCACTTCTATTCTCACTTCACAGAATTTCTATCTGTCCTTTCAGCAAACGGTTAGGAGAGAATAGGAGAGGGGAAGGGAGGTAAATTGCCTCTTGGCCATTTTTTGCAGGTTACTGAACCACCAGATAGAAATCCAATGATGCAGAAAAGTAAGGCAGGGGAGAACTCCTTGGAAGAGCCCTTTCCCCACCCGATGTTGCCATGTGAATGATGGGGTTGGGACTCTCCTGAGCTAGTTCCTCTCTGCAGGTATGTCTACAGTGCAACCAGCAATGTGATTGCAGCACATACTGGCATCCTTCAGCTAGTTCAAATTTAGACAGCATACACACTAAAAGCAATGCAGACATAGAAGCAGAGACTGGCTTTATCCTATGCAGCATCTCTTTACTTATTAAAGATGGKAGCCTCCTGTGAAAAGCCTGCATTGCGCACCCATTTTGACTGCCATCTGGTTGAAGATGGCTTGGTTATGCCCTATACGCCACTGTCAAAAGGTAGGGAAAAAATTCTGGATGGAGCCTATATATTCACAGCATACACTGAAAAATATAAAAATAAAAGCTTATCATCTTGCTCATTTGACCTTCCAGGATGTGCCATCATGGCATGCCAATATATACATACTGTCTCATTTTGAACATAGCTTATAGCTCCCAATCACCCTCACATTCAGGATGAACACCTCCTTACATGGGTTTACATGACAGCTCTTAGTGAAACCTTTATTCCTCTCTACTACACATGATGAAGATCAGTCCTGATTTTTCATGTTCCTTTACATTCAAAATCAACTTTTCTCTTTTTCAGGTTTTTTTCTGACACAAGACAGAGGCATGACATAATCAAGAAATCCAAACTATGAGCGCCTGACAGAAGATTTTCTCTGAAATACAGAACTACTTTATAGCAATCAATAAAGCACTAGAGTAAACCCAAGCCTGCAGTGGAAATTCCCCCAGCTAAAATTGAGCTTACCATCAGCTAAGATGCCATCACTGGAGGACTTAAAAGTATACATCAGAGAAGAAAGCCTTCAGTTATCATTACACCAATTGCATCAGTCTCYGGTTGCCTTTGAAAACTTCAATCTGCTAAGTATTCTGTGTCCRTTGCCTGTTTCCCTCTCTTTGCCCAGGAATTAAAGGAAGAGAAAGGACAACAWATGTTTTTGAAATTCTACAGAACAGACATATCTGCAAAATCTGCCTGTTGAGCAGGTGTAACACTTCCCAGCAAGGTGAGCTGATGCCATCAAATGGGAAGAAGCTTGGGAAGGAAGGGTCCCAAGCATAGAAGACTCCTCAAATTTATTCAGTTGGGCTACTTAGAACAATACCAGAGTCATAAAGAAGTCTCCAGAAACAGCACGAATCAAATCCTGTTGGTTTGAACTCAGTGGAAGGGAAATTTCAGTCCCTTGAATGGTTTCATAATGCATCAGGGCACATCAGAAGCGAAGGAAACAGTCTGGCAGAATTGCATTAATTTTCATGAACCCAGCAGCCCTGGAAAATCATGAAAACTGCAACATAATGAAAGCCTGGAAGGGAAAAACCTGCCCTCTTCTTCGCTGCTGGAGCATCTGAATGCGGATTCCATCAAAGGAGAGAGTCTGAGAAACCACAGCAGGAATAAAAATTAACCCTTTGGCTCATGAGACTGCAGGGTTGGAGGAGTCACCATTCTCCCAGTTACTAGTCTGCCAAAAGAGATAAACTCCTGTATGAGGGCTGGCCATCTCTATGCAATTAGACCTTAGCACTCTGTATGACACAATGAACTGCTGCCAGCAGGAATTAAGGAAGACATTTTCTTCTATCTTCACAGTAYTCATCTTCTGCCCTCATTTCAGGGTCTGTCTCACTGATTTTAGTGGGAAAAGGATGCATGTGTTAGATTGATAATGTCCTAGATGGATGAATGATGCTCCCAACAAAACAAACAAAAATACATTTCCTTGCTCTTATGTGAAGTGACAAAAATCAACCCCATGTGCAAACTCCTGCCAGATTGTGTAAATGGGCTTAYCCTTTCAGATATTTCCATCTCATATATTTTATTCAAAAGTTGCACCCCTAAACACAAAAAGCAGGAATTGTCTACATATTRCTATTATTGTTACTGAACAGAAGAATAACTTAAATTCTGAAAACTACCTTAACACATAGGGGTTATATATTAACTACTTCATGCCTACTTCGTGCTAGTGTATTGTGATGAAGAAAGTTACGCCACTGAATGAAAGCACAGATTGCATTCTGTAGGGCCTACAAATGTACCTTAGTTTCATTCTTGTCTTTGCTGGTTGTGAAGCAGCCAGCAATTAGCTAACAGCAGTTGCTCTTCCGGGAGCTTTGCTGACATCATCTCCAATGCCAGGGAACAAACAAAGCTCTTTTTGCARGATAAAAAGCACAACATGCATTGAGGTTGTTGTTGTTAAACAAAAATAACCAAGCTAATTTCAGCTTCATTTAAAAGCATGGGAAATAATCATTGCTCAGTGAATGGGAAAAGGACAAAATCAGTACAGAGAGAAATCATTTGCAGGGTCGTGAGAGACTTCTACAAGCAATGAGTACTGAAACTATTTTTAATATTACTTAACAGTGCCCTTTAAATATCTACTGCTCCCTAGTAYAAGGTTTTGGGAATCTTTCAATTTAAAGAATTTCTATATATGAATAATTTTTCCATTTTCTCCCCTTCATCTCATATAATAAATATTTACAGTTAAATAACATCATTATTTATAAAGCCTYGTTTGATCAAATGACTTATTTTCCTCAAAAATTTTTAGCCCTCTTGGAAACCTACTCAGAATGGCAGATCGTTACTGCGCTAGATGCTGTACATTTACATAGGAAGAGACATCCCTGATTTAACTGGCATTGTAAAAATTTTGCAGATATGCAAGTGAGACACAGAGAAATTAACAGCCTTGCTCCGGTTTGTCTAGAGTGCCAATCAGGGAGAAGGGATTGTAGCCACAGTCACTGAGCCACTGTCCGATGCCTTAACCACAAAACCAATGTTTTTACAAGACTTTGATCTTAATCACACTGGAACAAGCCCAGAACTACTTCACTGTCTCAGTGCAGCATCCCTAGAGATACCACTGTAACCCTAAAGATCATTTTGCTCAGAATGATCAGCATCCTGCTGACCACAGCCTACCTCATTCATTTGTCTCCTGGTCATGGCATTTCCCACCTGCTGACCTCCAGAACAGCTTTCTCAGGAGTGGAGTGCTGGGATTTCTCACTGCTCCTGCATTTCAAGCACAAGCACTGCTCACAAACAGGTACTGGCCCTGAGCTCCAGGTGCATGACAAGGCCTCCCTTGACCTCCCACCTGCTCCACAAGGTAAGGGTTAGACTCAAATCCTCCAGCACTACAAAATAGAGCATGGCCTTGGTCATTTGAGCTACAGGAACATCCTTGGACAGGGCAGGGTTCACAGAGCAACTGACTTGTCTACAGGCCTAATGGGGAACCTCACTAGACAGTCTAGTGTGATTATTCTCCCATTTCCAAGGGAGGAGCAGCGGACTGGTCTCATTTCTTCCCTCAGGGAGGCTGCTGCCCCTTGTCCCTTCAAAGGCCCTGGCCAAGACTTCCCAGCCAGGGCACTACTCCCCCTCTACACACCCAACCCATATGAGGACACAGGACTGCCCCTCCAAAGCCCACCCCTGGCTACGCCGCCTGCCCTTTCCCACTCCCTCTGCCCCTGCCCTTCTTCCTCCCAGCACTGCTGCAAAACTCACACGAGCAGGACCAGCTCCCCTTCCATCACAGGYTTCTCTATGCCCTCTGTCCTCTCCTCAGATGGTTCCCGGGTAGCTGCTCTCCTTCACAGGACCAAGGCCTGCTCAGAGCTCCTCTGTGAGAAACTACTCCACGTACAGTCTCGGGGCTCTCCCCCTTTAAAGGGCCYTTCCCCTTACGGCCTCGGGGCTGAGCTCTTTAAGAGGCTGTTCCCCTCAGGGCTCTCCCCCTCTCTGAGCGGCTGTTCCCCTCATGGACCTGGGACACTCTCGCCGTCTCCAAGGGGGCTGTTTTCCTCTCCGAGGGGCCGCTCCCCTCACGGTGCCGGGGCTCTCCCCCCGCCTCCGAGCGGCCGCTCCCCTCACGGTGCCGGGGCTCTCCCCCCGCCTCCGAGCGGCCGCTCCCCTCACGGTGCCGGGGCTCTCCCCCCGTCTCCGAGGGGCCGTTCCCCTCTGGCAAGCTGTACTCCCTGAGGCGGGAGGAGAAGCCCTCCCAGCGGCTGGGCCCTGACAGAGCGGGGCCGAAGCGGGGACGGGCCCCTGGAGCTGCCCCGCCGCTCGGGAACGGGGTCTCCGGGCGTGTTTGCACGGCTGAMTAACCGTGAAGTGCCCTGGCCCCGGTGAAGCATGGGCGGCGCTGGGGGCGAGTGGGTGGGCGGGAAGCCGAGGAGTGAAGTCCCTCGGAGGGGTGGGGGGTGCAGCGTAAGCGCTAAAGGCGTGGACTGGGTGTCAGGAGAAAAGGACCATGTGTTTATATAATCTTATGCAAATTGATGTATATTTATGCAAATTTGTGTTAAGTGGATTCTACTGATGCTCTGGTTTCAGATATTGGTAGGTATGTGCTAATACATATAATACACACTTAAAACTCTCCTGCAAGCCACTGTGACCCAGTTGGTATGTTATTACACATACAAACAACGTGCTGTCTTTTAGGTAAGACAGAAAACTAAAGTATCCCCAACTGTTTAAGTTTTTAACATGGCTGTTAGGTGTATTTGATCTAGTGTTCTGGCCAAATTCCAGTGAGTATAATTATACCTCGTCTACCTACTCTAGCTCTCCCGCCAGCTTTACCTGGTAAAATGTTTTTCTGTTTTGTTCCGTTATGCGGTATTAAATATCTASTATTACCCGGAGACTAACACATGGGTTAGCTGTTCCCCATGCCTGGAATGTGCCAGTACTTGAGCTGGGAAAGTTTCAGGGAGCGTGCGTTTCCCATCTCTGTGGCTCAAAGGAAAATGGAAGGGTCAATTAGATGCTAGCAGTTTTAATTTATGTGATGAGTATTCTCCTGCTTCAATGTTGTCTTGTCAAGGTGCCCAAAGTTGTTTCTAATTTGCAGGGGAGTTTATGTTCTAAGCCTAGAAATGTTTGTGAAATTGATTTGTAGCTCAATATATATATATAATAATGCCTGCATATATGAATGTGTGTGAAAAGTGACTCTCTAACCAAATAATCAATGGATGTTGTTAAGTTACTGAATTAAGACTGAGACAGAATTAGGGTGGTAAGAAAAAGCTCTGAAGTTATTGTGCTAAATACGTATCTTAAAACATGCAGTGGAACTGCTTCCAGCTTCCCTTCAGAGTTGAGATTGATAGGTACCGATATTCAGAAAGTATCAGGAGCTGGATGTGGCAGAGGACTACAAAAGACCTGATCAAGTGTTGTTGAAGGTGACATCGGCAGAGCACAGCCACTTGTAAACTGAAGAGAACCTCTGTGTTGTCTCGTCAATTGAAGTTGAAATAAATTGTAAACAATACTGAGTTGAGGGATTTGATTTGATTCAGAGTTTCAGAGCAAATATTAAATAGCCTAGAAAGTGGAGTGTATGCCATGTTTTATATTCATAAGAGTGTTTTTCTATGATGTGCATTAAGTTAGTCGCATAATGAGTGACTAAAATCTTCCTTTTCCCCAAAAGCATTTTTAAAAATTGCTACTAAATTTCTAGATATTCCTATGTGCTCTCTAAAAGGAAATAAAAATGCAATTAAAGGGAATGCTAATTTCCTCAGGACTAGAACACACAGGAGGATGGATCATAGCTCTGTATCTGCTCCCAGTCTGCTTGGTGGGTCTGGGCAAATCRGCTCTCCATGCTTGTTTCCCTGCTTGTAAAATGGAGACAATGTCTCTAACCTTTGTAAGGCATTTTAAGACTTAATGGTGAAAAGTGTTGTAGAAGTGTTAGATACTATTAAAGGTGTTCAGGATTTTAATTTAAAATTAAAAAAGATTAGACATTAGAAATAAAAGTTTAGACATTAGAAATTAAAGCTGTACTGTTAACTTCAGATCCTGTGTCAAGCACTTTTTTTATTTTTTCAATATGGCTTACAAAGTAAACTGTTCTGATGGTATGTCTGCAGTATGTGAATCAGAGTGATGTTTTCCAATAAAAAAATGGGAAATCAGTCTTTGTTTCCGTGAATTTCTTTGCTGCTTTAAGGAGATATGCTTTGGGTTATTTTCCTTGGTGAACAATCTTAAATTACTTTTTGTTCATTATAGATTTCTTCTGCGTCTTTTCATTGCATAAGACATTCTTCTAATTCAGAGATTTTCACAATCAACATCTTATTTACTATTTTTTAAAATAACTTTTTTCAGCTTTTGAACTTTTATACTCTGAAAACATGTTTAAAGGAGCCAGAATCCACTTATTCCATCTGAACAGCTCTCTCCTGTGTAATGGCAATAGAGAAACCCTGAGAATGGTATGGATTGCCACAGGTGAAAGAGGGCTGATTTTCCTGCCTTCACTAGATAAGCGGAAATTTCTGATTAGATCTATAGTATTTCCTTGGTAACTGAGGCAGGATTTGGTGTAATTTATTTAACAAATAGTCATTGGTATTGACACCTCTCATAATTTTATTATGTCTGGAAACAGTTAATGTTTTTCTTAAATTGGTATAATCTGGAGTCATTTGAACTTCAGCTTTTATTTTTAAGAGACTATATTTCTAAACTTGATGATAGCAAAATGAGAAGCTTGCAGACGCGTTCAGCATGTGCCATCAGACCTTGGAAGTCAGAAAGGGCTATAAAGAAGCTGTGGTGTGTGCACACGTGTGTGACAATTTTACAACAAATGGAGTTGGTCCCCTGGAATAGAAAAGTAAACTCTGTATTGGTGCTGTGTTGTGTAGTTGTGTTCTCTGCCTTGGTCAGTACAACCAGATTTGCCTTTGTGCAGAGAAGTGAGCAGGAATTGCAGCGTTCCCTGGCACCCTCTTGGATGCTGTGGCCTCCTCAGACTCCTGCACGGGGATTCTCATTCGAAGGCTGACAGGYAACTTGAATGCTGCTAAGATCATTTTGCCATTTCTTCACTGGAATAATTTTCACAGCAACTAAAATACTCTCTCAAAGGCATATTCTTTTCTGAGATTTGTCTTGGATTACTGCAATGGTACGCAATATATTAAAAGGATTTGCCTCGTATTGTGATTGGCCTCCACCCTGGCCAACACGGCAGGGTTTGAACTTGGTTCTCTAGAATTAACAACTGTGAGCGGCTGTTGTGTGAGCTTCAGGCTCTAGCAAGCCCATATTCTCTGTGGTTGGGCACAGAGGGGTCTTGTAACAAATGCTCACCCCTGGGTTACGCCATGACATTTTGTTTCCTCCTTCCCCCGCAGGTTTGTTCCTTAGACGTTCCCAGGTGTTTACTCATGGAACAGCGTTGCCCGGGGGTGTCATCTGTGACATTTGGGTTTGCTGGAATACGGAAATGGTTCATTTCACAGGTTTGTCCTTTCAAGAGTTTAAGGACRTACATGTATTAAATGTGAATCTGTCACTCAGTGTAAAGGAGAATACCACTGCGATAGCAATGCTGTGCTGAATTGSACTTGGAGCTGAGAGCCAGAACTTCTGCGATTCCGGTTCTTTGGCCCATTCTGTTGCATTACCTTGGGCAAATTGCTACATCCCTGTCTCTAGCCTAACACACCAGAACATTCTGCGTGGGCCCCAAAGAAAAGCAATCATCTCCATAAATCTTTGGAGCTGTCTGCTTTCCGAAGGCATATCCTTTGTGGGGTAGAATTAGGAAGTGATCATCATGTCTACCTAAATCCACTGGCCTTGGCTTAGCATCTAACTTGCATCCAAAGTCTATTGTTGAGAGGACAGCTTCTCGGTACACARGGGCGTGGGTTCTCTGCACATTTCAGCTGCGATAAGTACGTGCTGATTTCTCTGGGTCATATTCTTCCTTGTCCTAGTACAGTTCACTCTTTAATCTCCCAGCCTCGTTTTGTCTGTTTGTAAAATCTGACATGTCCCTACTCTGCTGTGGAATGCACTGGAAAGACCTAGATAGAGAGGCTAATAATGCTCTTTATTTTACTCACCTCCCAGGGGTCTAGGAGAGTTAATGTCTGCACAGTGCCTTGGCAAGTGTAAAAGTGCTTAGCTTCATTATATATTGATTTACGTGCAAGAAAACTACACAAAATAATAAAACATGCAAAGTACTTAAAATGGACTGTAGGCAGAGGAGAGAAACATTTTAAATCTAACCTTAAAACATGGCACAAGTCATGTGAATGAGCTAGAGTTGGGTGGGCTTCCCGCCAAATCCAGCACAAATGGGAAAAGTACAGGGAAATAGCTTCCACAAATGGAAATAGCACAGGGCCCAAAGGGGGCTGCGTCTAGATGAGAATTCCCATGTGGAGACAGAGGCACGAATTAAATTAGAACAGATATTAGAGCTCTGGGCCAGATTCATATCCTCACTGCAGCAAAGTAAACCAGAGAAACACCAGCAAATCACCGATGTAACGCCAGCGTGAGTGAGAGGACAATCAATCCACAGGTAATAAGGGCAGCACCAGTGCCTGCCTAGGGTTTCATCCTGTGCTTTGTCCTAATTATGAATAGATTAATGGCATGCTAAAATACAAAACAGATTTATGAGCCATTGCCATCTCCCTCTGCATTGTTGTACAGCTGACTCAACAGAACTCTTACTCCTTGGCTAGAAGGTCAGCTTAGGTTTTACTAAGCTAGGGCTGGGGCTCGGACTCGAAGACATGCTGCCTTACTGAATGCTGCTGCTAGGATAAACGCTAAACTGAAGTCCCATCTGCTCTCTCCATGTCCTGTCCAGATGGGTATTTAAGATCCCACAGCACATCTTGAATAGACGATAACCTATATATCTAGCCAGCATTCTTCCTGCATTACAAAAGACTCGGACCAGCTTGAATTTGAAGTCAGCAGAATTACTTCTAAGTTTTCTTGCAAAAACAGTATCTTTCCAGACTGGAAATAGTGAACCTGGTATGGGAAAGGATTCTCCAATTCTCTCCCYCTTCCCACCAGGGGGGAGTGAGYGAGGGGCTGTGTGGTGCTTAGCTGCTGGCTGGGGTTAAACCACAACAGATGTGTAAAATGAAAAWGGCAATATTATGTGTTGATCATTGAAGAAAATAAGGAAAAACACAGTGGTGAGATTACTGTGTGCTATTGCTTGAAGAGTATTTACTCGATGTAGTATACCTATAACAGTGCATTGCCTATTGGGGAAAGAAAATGGGATGATGCACAAAGCAGATGATCAGCCACAAGATTTCCTGGATTCTCTTCTCAGTGTTGCCAYTAATGGACTGTAGGCAAGTTCTTTCATGTCTCTGTGTCTCCGCTTCATGACCTGTAAATAGCAATAGTAATAATTTGCGGTTTTTCAGCCTGGCTGTGAAACTTGACCTGCCACTGTTAACAAAATGTTTTGACGTTCTCAAGTGGGAAGAGGGATGGGTTCAGCTGCATCCTCACTCTGAGTTGCCGATTACCAGAAAGTAGAAGGATGTCTCATGAGAAAGATCACATGATACTTCTCTTTTTTCTTATATATTTCCTCACCCCCACCCCAAGGAAGCAGTTCTGTTCTAGACCTTTCATTCTACRCTCGGCAAAAATCACAACCACTTTCTAGTGAAACTTTATTGTCCAACTTTCTTCATCAACCTGTGCAGCTTTTTCCTCAGCAGACGCTTGTCTTTTAAAGGAATTACGCAGGTTTGCTTTGCTCTCTGCCTTCATTGCAGCAGCCTTTCTTGGGGCAAAATTCTCACTCGCCTTAAGCAGGAATTTGCTTGAAGAGCTAAGTCAAGACGCTGTCACTAACCCATCTGAAAGGAGCTGGCACACGCTCCTCTGCGAAGAGAGAGCATGCCACTSGTCACTGCATTAGGACTTAGTACCTCTGGGCTCGGATCCATTAGTTTGTTAGTGACAAACTAACAAACCTCCACCAGAGAAGATGCTGGCTGGATAGGATTGACAGAATAACTTTTGCCCCATATATAATCCATATATTGTCACAGAGAAACTTCAGGGTGATGACAGTAAAMCAACATTGTGATAAGATTTCCTCAGTTCCTCTGCACTGCTGGGATGCAGGTATAAAATCAGCGGGCAGGTAGAAGGGTAAAAGAACCTCTTGCTTTTCATGGGCCGTCAGATGTGCACCATGATGTTTGATTCCCCTGATAGAGTTATATCCACATCTATCCCTGTAATTTTTCTTCTGGGCTCAAGGCTAACTCAAAATATGCTGTTATTTTAGGGACAATGTGGGGAAGGTAGGTGTGGGTATGGCATCCACAGCCCTCTGGATGCAACACCTGAAATCTCACGTGTCTGCTGGCCCCTGATCCAGCTGACGATAGACTGCAGCAAGACTGCTTCTCTTGGCATCAGCATCTCCCTGCTCATTGCCAGAGCTGGAGTTCTGTAAACAGATCTCATCCTGGCATATGTTATATTGCCATACAGGCAACACTGTTCTAACTGATTAATAACAAGCAGCTTGATAGGATTTGGGGAGGCACTGGAGTAATTAGTAAGATAAGGCCAGGTTTCTTTGTGCTGCACTTTCACGGATGACAAAAGCTTTCCCCCTGAAGAGTTTCACTGATAAATCTGTATATAATAATAATAATATTAATAATAAAAGCTTTTTGCTAAAATGCAAGTTAAATATTCCTTCAGGGAACAAGAGGAAAGGAAACGTTCAAGCCCTGGTACTGATGGGAGTCCAGAAGAATGGAAGAGGAGAGGAAGATATGTCAAAGCTGTGCTGCTAGGAAAGGACCTGCTTTTCCGCCTCTGCTGATAGCAAGGGTTGGGATTTAATCTCCCAACAGCTAGCATGTTCACCTTGGCAGGCACGTTGGCAGGGCCGGCGGCTCAGTGCTCACAGCCTGGGCTGTCTGCGCACCACAGGGCACAACGTGCCGCTGGCCGCTGGCAGGACAGTGAGGCGGATTGCTCTTCGAGACTGGGCCCTTCTCGGCCCTTCCACGGAGTCGCTCCCTCTTACGCTGATACAGGGATCAGCGACATCCAGGCTGTGCGGGGCAAGTTTCAGCTTCCATATAGCTGGCTGTTTAGCTGCTGGTGGCAGTGGGATCATAAATACTGCATATTCCTTATTCATCTTCTCAGCAGGCATAGTTTCTGTTAGCTGTACTGAGAAATTATGAGTGCGGGTTTGACTCAGACAGAATAAGTGACCAGGTATCAAAACTGAAGAAAAAAAAAAAAGAAAGAGTAAAAGGCTACAAATGTTCCCAAAGTGACAGCCGTTCATTTACTAAAAATATCTTTTAATATTGCTGGAACTTTTAAAATAATCTAATTTATATGGAATATTCCTCACTAATTGAAGCTGTCTCTTTTTTTATTAAATAGAAAGGTTACAAAAAAAGTATATTGACGTTTTGAGAGTGATTCCTCTCAGGAGCACATTGACTGTTATGAATAGGATTTTACATGATGCAAGCCCCTAAATGCCAACAGTGATGTGAGGAAACCTGCAGATTCTTGTAATTGTAAATGCAATCGGCAAGGCTTTGGGCTATTGCATCCCCTTTCTGGAGATCATTGTTGTAAAGCTCAAAGTGTTGTGTAGCCCTTGGTGTTCTCATTTATTTCCAGAGCTTTTTTCTGAAAGCAGAAGTTTGAAAAATGAAAGTCTTTCAAGAATAATCACTCTCTAAACACTTAATGCTGCTGTGACAGCACTGTCTATCACTCAAGATTTAACTTTGGAAATCCACATAACACAGAGAAAAAAACCTTTTCCAATTAGCCGAGACTGGAGGCAGATTAGTTCTCGAATGCAGCATTGAGAGATGCCAGGGTGTATATTAATGGACCATAGGAGCCGACTTCTGACCATAATTCTGACTGCATTGGGTGGCGCATAAAATGGAAACAGCAGCTCTCCYGCCTAGAGATGCAGGACTAGCTAGTTAACGTGAGCTACCCTTGGGTATATCTCGTAGGTCTTAGTGATCTACAAACCTGTCAAGTACAAAATATGTCATCCTCATTCTTTTATATAGGTGGGGAAGTTGAGGTATGGAGAGGTTAATAGATTGCCCAAGGTCATACCGTTCTTCTGGCATGCCTTCTGTCTCTAGTTTTATGGACACATGCACATATTCAAGTCCTAGCCGCAAAGCCTGTTGAACAAACTTTCCCTTTTTTTGATCTTTGGGACCTGATTCGTGTACGCCTTCATGATCAGTGGAGTTGCAACATTAACAGTCTTTAAAATCTTTTATAGTGTAATTGTCTTCATTAGAGCAAAGAGATGGTTTTCCCCAGTCAGCAAGATTTTGATGTTTAGATCCAYGGTGGAGCAAGGCTTGTAGAAATTCTCGCATCCAGAGTTTAACATTACTTCTTTCAGATCTGTAGCACAGACTTCTATCACTTGAGCTAACAGGGTACATTGTTATACTGCTATATGTCATATGATCCTGACATTAAAGGATGCAGAATAAAGAGATAATCAGATGCACACTGTCAGAAAATTTCACAGTCCTGGCTGACAACAGATGACGCAGGAGGGATGGTTCAGTTTCAGACGTGTGTTGTAGTTCCCTTGCTCCCAGCCAGTTCTCTCTCCTCCAGCTCTCCACTCTACCACAGCTTTTCTCCTGCTCTCCTTTTTCATTCATTCCATCAACAAGCAAAATTCCATCAGTTCCAACTCACTCTCCAAATTTCCGTCTCCCTTCCTTTTAGTTTGTAGTCGCTCTGTGCTTTCTTTCCCTCTGAGCCTTCTTTTGATCCTCCACACCTCATCTTCTGCCATCTACTTGGCCCATAACCTGATTTCTTCCCTCTGCACTCCCAGCCAGTCCTGGGGCTCTTTCTCCCACCCTCTTTGTGCCTTTTTAGCTCCCCACTCTAACTCTGGCCCCTYCTATTGCCTTACTACATTTTTTTCCTGGAGATGACAAAAGACATATTCCCATTCCCAKTGTCGTATGTGCGAAAGAGCTGAGCAACCTTAACTGTAGTCATTGCTACCAGTAATACATATTTATATTTCATTTAGGCACACAATATTCTTTCAGAAGAATTAGATCTAAAGATTGCAGGGCATTAAATGACCAAAATAATTTAATCTGATGATAAGAAAATAGAAGATGGATTGAATAAGAGGCAAATGCTGTAGGGGAAAAAACAAACAAAGGCAATAAACAAACCACAGAATGACATAGGCGGATTAAATGCCATCCTTGGGCAGTCCTATCCAAACCCCGCAAAAGAACCATATTCTAGGGCCCTTCTTATTGAACAGGCAGATATTACTTGGTTTCTTCCAGATAATGCTTCTAATTGCYCTTTCATTTGTGACTGCTGTTTTGGGATTTTGGAAGGTTATTTTTTACCTCTGTGTTTTGTGGTGGAGGGACAGGAAGAATGCAATGTGGTCTGACCAAAGAACCAGGTTCTGGGAACTCTCTTATTCTAACCCAGCTCTGAAACAGTGCACAGACTCTCGGTGCATCCTGGACTAATCACCTAGCTTCAATCTCTTCAGCTTCTTCAGTTTTCTAAGACAAAGACAGCAGTACTGATCAAACTACTGCAGAAGGGTATTGCACCAGGACTCATTCGCATTAAGTAGGATGACACTATAGCTTTGGCTTCTCCTGCTGATTTTGATAGGAAAGGTAGTTAGTTATATTTTGCACCTCTGCTTGCTTCCAAGAAGCTATTGCACTGCTGAGCAAAGATGAGCCTGCAGTCCCTGTACCTACTGTGTTGCTTTTATTAGGACTACTACATTAGAGCCTTGGTGACCAGACAAAAAATAGGGCACAGCTGAAATGGTTCCAGGGAAAGGAAGCGTCACAGGGAGGATAATAGCAAAGCAAAGTGTAGATTCTAGCTTTCATATGTCTCAAGCTGCTGTTGTAACTACTGGGCCAGATTCCCGAGCTTTCTAAAGCCTCTTTTTCTTAGGAATGCAGGAACAAGGACTGAACTAAAAGCCGGCTGTCAGTGGGAGAATATAAACCCCTAAACCAGTGATACTTTTTTTTTTTTTTTTTGACTGAAGTCATAACCAGTTTTATACTGATGAAAGATGTGGGCATTACATTTTGGATAGTCCACTGAATGGGTACAAATAACATAAACTGTCCAAGTGCTGCTTATATAAAACTGGAGAGACCAACTCAAAGAGCACAAGGGCTAGTTTGGTCTGTGGGCTTTCCTTAATTTCCTGTAGAAAATGCCAGTAAGGATACCAGATCAGAGAGAATTTTTGGATGTGAATTCTGATTACTGCAGACCAAACTATAGGGCACATAAAACTGCCATACAAAACCATCCAAACACAGTACACTTTTCATTAAACTGTTTGCAGGTGGGTCTGGTGAGAGTGGAGAGAAACATCCAGGTGTTTTTATTCATCTCTGAGATGGAGCAACGCACTTTTAAATAAGGTATTTTACATATTTACATATTGCAGTTTCTCACACCACCTGTCCAACATTTACCTATTTCTTTTTGCTTCAAGTTACTACCAGAGATTTAATTGCAGCAGACAGTCTGTGGACAGGGTACAGGGGCAGGCATTGAGGTATACTGAGGTTCGTTCTCACCAGAAAAAGGAACCAGATTCGAAACAACCGACAAAGAACTCTGGTTACAGTCCGTCATGATGCAGAGAAGATACATCATGTCCTAGAAAAGGTAAAGAAGGATGGAGAACACCACTGGTGGGATGTTTTATTTGGATGGTCACCAACAGCAACAGGAACTTTGAATCGGGTGTTACATCCCATCACAATTTTACTAATTTCTATTGTACTATGCTTGTTGTTGAACATTGTTCTATGTGTTAGGGTGTGGAAGATAACTAAACAAATGGCACTAATACCAAAACTTCCTCGCATATATAACATAGCTTAATTGCATTTAACAAAACCTTAATAATTAAGTACGCCAACCAAAAAATTTCCCTCAAATTACAATTGGAACGTGGCATTGATCTGTTTATAGGCACAGAGGCAAGAGGCAACCACGCTGCCACTCTGTGATCAAGATGGCTTGACTTTAGTCACGGGGTGCATTGTGGTGGTGCATTCACACACCCTCCCCTTTCCCTGGGCCACTGGTTGATCTGGGCCGCTTGTTGATCTCAGAAATTCCCATGAAACCTCGGCCTTGGTGTATTGAGTCTGGCCGTTGAGCGCTCCTTGACTGTATCGAAAGCTCTGCCTAGCTGAGGCTGGGAACGTACTCCTACTGCCTGGCCCAGGTGTCACGTAGAACAACACTGAAACCGTCAGAATTTTTAGTAATTACCACCTGGGATTGTGGCCAGGATGGAAATTTACGGGTGACTAAAGCCAATCATCTTGCGAACTTACAAGCGGTGGTCCTAAGTGAGACCCCCTGAGCTATCTGGGACCGCCGCGGGCTGCACCCAGCATCTCCCTCTGAGTGGGACGCCTCTCAGAGCTTKCAACGTCTTGAGCCGGCAATATTCGGAGGACCGTCGGGACCTGGGCTAAACCCCCTTTACTCCTCGAAATTCAACCCTTTCCCCGTTGAGAGACAAACACCTAGACATTTGAAGTGAATATTTCTTCACTGAACTCAAGGGGAATTTTTAACAGGTACCTTCTGTATATTTATATATATATTTCTGTGTGTGTGTGTACTAATAATAAGCATAATTTGTAATTAAGTTGTGATTGTAGTAGACTTACTAACTTACCTTGTAAATATTAAATTAATTAATGATTAAGTGCTACTAAAGTTTGTTAATGACTAGGTGATAATTAAGTGTTGCTAAACTGTGAATGAACCCTAGACTGCTGCTAAACACATATAGTCCCTAAGATATAAACCTTTATATGATTTTTCTTTGTATGTTCCATCCTTGTAGTAAGTAATAGAGTGGACCTTGCCATCGAATTCTCTTAGGTCACACCTTTATAAATCTCTATTAAAATCAGTCTCTGCTAATACCTTTGACAGTGATTCTTTAAGCGGCCTCTAAACCACTCGTTTGCAACAGCCTTCTCCCCAGTGCCAGGAATACACACAGAAGTAACAGACTAATGCTCCTAAATTGCCAAGGAGAATAAAAGAAGAGCACATTTGCTAAGAAGAGAAACTTGAATAAATACTGAACGGGTAAAAGTATAGTCTAAGGTTAGGTCAGAACATTAGTAATTGGGCAATRTGGATCCTATTAACCACTGAACATTTTATAGCAGATATTATGCATGTCAAAACTGTCAGCTGATTATAAATACTGGCTCCTTTCACATAAGAAAACTGCTGTCCAAAGCCAATATGTTCAAGTCATCACTAAATAAGTCCCAGTTAGAGCTTGTGACTGTAGAGGTTTAGGCTTAGATATAACTATTCCTGCTTTGGGGCCAGGGAGTGTGCTAGATGCTCTCTCAAGGTCTCTTTCAGTCTTACTTTCCAAGACTCAGTAATGTCAGTGACTTTACAAGGGGAACTCTCTTGAGTTTCTACAACAGTGAAGCAGGCATAATAATATTTACATTTCGCAGAGGTATAACAAGAAGCTAAATGTAATGTCATTAAGCCTTGCTATTCAAAAAATGTTAGAGATCTGAATTTCACCAGCTTGGGTCAAAAATGCCAAATTCCTTGTTCTTCAGGTTTACCTACTGGGTTCCAAAACTGTCAAGTTCACGTGGCTGCATGAGAACTCTGAGGACAAGGAAATTCCTTTTTTCCCAACAGAATCTCCAGATACTACGCAAAATATAACAAAAATCACCACCACTGTGCATAAAGCAAATCTGTTGAGATCCGTGTAAGGGAGGTAGCAAAAAGACATAAGTTATTGTATCCAGCAACTACCAAGGGACTGTGAGGGGTTTGGCATGTCAGACTTTCCTTCATAGTTACTCAAATGGTCTGAACACAGCGAGCTCTGTGTGCCTGTGGAGGTGCTCTGAGCACTCCCCTGCACAGATTTAAGGCAGACTTTCTTAGCCCAGTACTCCCGTCTGAGGGCAGCCAGAACTGGAGAGGTTTGAGCTCCAAAGCTGAAGTATATTACCGATCGCTATAGCAGTTTTTAACCCTGCCAAGAGAGGTGGTCCGAAAGAGGGACATGAAAAAGTGGCACTCCAGCTGAGATCTTTCTCACGTCATTCTTCCGTGCACACGTGTTTTCTTCAGACTTCCAAATCCCCGGCTGCAGTCCGTACCCTCTTGCAGCACCACGGCTCTCCCCCAGTGCTCCCTGCCGAGCCTTGTCCCATCGCCAGCTCCCAGAGCGCTGCCTCCATGCAGGCCACCTTCCTCTAGGAAGCCCTTGACAAACTAATACAATAGTTGCCAAAGAGCAGATCATTTTCCAACAGCTCAAGAGAGAGTGAGCAGTAATGAGAAGACCTGTTAATTACTATGTGAGTGGAATTTCGTCAGGGAAGTAGGAGAGAAGGAAACTGAGCTAATTTGCAGACGTGGGCCAACTGTTGTCTATGGGCCACGCACAGTTCACAGAGCTCTGGAGTGAGATGTCTTCATGCCTTGGAGACAACACCAATGTGAGCTTTGTACCTTAACCTCAGCCTGCCAAGTCCCATCTGGATAGGCGATGCATACTGGGAGTTGGGCTCTTTTCAGAATGAGCATCCCTGCCCAGCTTTAAGCAAATCTCTTCATTCATCTCCAGCATTGCTCCTTAGACAACTGCAGCAGAGCAGTGTGTAGCCTGCTCTTGTCAGCCATTCAGAAATGTAGAATTGTGAATGTACAGTTAATCGATAAAAACACGGTATGAGAATATGCAGAAAGATTGTCATAACCCTTTTGGAGGGAATCTGTGTGAAGTTCATTGGTGCAAGAAAGATCAGTCTGTGAGAGACAGGAGCTGAGTAAAGTTGTCTTAAGGAGGGTGGTGATGATGACTACATAAACAAGCTGTAAGCATGCACAATGGAGGAAGGTGTCAGTGGCTTTTCTTTACTGCTGTTTGGTAACACCAGTTGGGATCAGGCTCCCCTGAACTCAGCTCTGCAGGCTGTCCTTGCCCTGATGAGTTTACAAGCTGAGAAATCAGGTTCATGCTGACTATGTTTAAAAAATGTGGACCTAATAAATTACCAGGTTCAAATAATTTGCATTCCAGTGGGGTAAGGGAGCTCCCAACTTGCTSGATGCTGACACCAAATTCTTCCTTTCTGCAGTATCAGTAATGGGCACAAGCCCTGTCTGTTTATGCCATCTACAATATAATATTTGCATTTCTTGAGTGGCACCAGAATTTTTTTTCCTCATCATCAGGCCTTTTAACAACACTTCTGCTAGTTCTCCCTAATGGCTCCTAACTGTGCTAATAAGCATATTGTGTGCAATGTGGCATATCTGCCTTGGGATATTTTAGGGACATAGTAGACGAGGGGCAGCAGACCAGCCAGTGTGAGTGTAATGTTTCGTGTTGCTAGCAATTGTTCGTGTTAGAAGATATCTCATGTTAACCCAGCTCAAAAAAAAAGTTATCAACCATGTAAGCATCACTCATTTAGTTTAGCTTCAATATTTGACAAAATTATAGGACTGACTAATCATTAGGACCATGGTTTCAAACCGGGGTGGCAGCATTCACTGAATACAAACGTTCCTGACTTACCCTCCTGTGAGAGGAGAGCTGAGCCCTGTGGAGCTTATTATAAAAGACAGTTTGATGGAATAGGCTGAAATAGCAAGATTTATAAATAAAAGAAGATCAAGAGAACTGTACATAAAACAGCCCATACCAAACTAACCTAATTACTCTCTATGGTGAGGTCAGTAAGAGAGCTGATAAAATGAATGTGTGTGACATTTCTATCTTTTTAGACCTTGGAAAGCCGTTGATAAAAATCTCCTATCAAGGGGTTGGACTCTTTGGCTGCTCAAGCTGCATAAGAAGGTCCCATGCGTTGAAACAGAGCTGAGCAATGAGGTCGTTCTTGGGGCCACCAGGTTCTTACAGGGGTAGGTCGCTTGCAAAGACCCTCAGCATAGTTTCCCAGCTCCCCAGTAACTAAGAGCAAGGCTGCATGCAGAGTAACAGTGGTTTTTATGACACTTACATCAGAAATGCTGTTAACTTCAAAGAATCTGGTAGACAATTCCTTTGAAAAGCACAAAATATGTCAGGGGAATGGGCTAGAGAATGGTTGATGGAGGTAACACGGGAAAATGTGAGATGAAGTACTTGAAAATCCCGAGCTCACACGACTGGCAGTGTTTAGAGAAGACATGGAGTGTTCTAGCACTCTCTGGGGCTTTGGGATCCTTGTTGGCAGGAACTAGAGCAGAGCAAGGAAAGAAGAAAACATGTTTCTATAAATGTTCAGCCATGATGTTGTGAAGCCTAATCTTAGCCCCATGTGCAATCTTTCATACTCACTTTGGTTAAATAACTGAGCAAACTTGGACACAGACACCAAAAGGGGCAATTCACCCTTGGTAAGAGGGTATGTGCAAACACCCATGTGCCACTTGAGCCCCTGGCACCAGCTTCTCTCTTGCTGGAGGCTTATGCTGGCGTATTTACCTTGCAGCTAGGGGCAGGGGATAGGAATGTGCACACAGCTCAGCCGAAATGCAGGGATTTGTTCAGTCCCCGTAACCTTTAATTTGGAGTAAGAGCGTGCATGCACAGCATCGCACAGAAATGCCTGCCTCCTAAACAGCTCCGTGCTTACACAAGCCACAAACCTTGGTAGGATTTAGGAACAGACCAGTGTCCCTGATACACCAGCGTCTCTGCAGAGCTGCCAGCTGAGGCTGGGACACAGTAGACCTCCAGTTCATTTCCAGCTGGCTAAAAAATCCGCTCAGATGGAAATGACTTTCATACCAAAATTAACCTGGGCTGGTTTCAGACCAATATCTTAAAGGCGTACAGATTTTCTACTACCCTTTGAATCATCCAGTCCCCCAACAGGGAACTTTAATGCCAGTGTAGCATCTGCTGTAGAATATTTATATTCAGGGCTTCCTGTGTGAAGCTCTGGATCGATGTGATTACTGAATATGTTGGAAAAAGGACAGTTTACTGCCTGGCTTTTATTTCCAGCTATTTCGTACTTCTATGCAAGGAGCTTATATGCCATGTTGTAAACGGCTGGTTTTCTCGTATGATGTCTCTTTTTTTCTCATTCTCTTAATGGGCTTCTCGCTAAAACTGACGTTTCAGCAGCATTCCCATTATTAGTTATGATGCCAGTAAATGGAGGTCTCAGTAGTGGGTGAAATTTAAATTGGGTTTGAAGAGCATTCAAATAATTCAGCGCTTTACTTTCATTTGGTGGTTCAGTTTGCACAGTGTATGATTTAGTTATTCACATTTTAGTTACTGTGTTGATGTTGTTTAGCAAAGACCTTGTTTTGCCTGGAACCCGACTACAGCTCTCAGCCAGTCTAATGTTGTTTACTGTAGCTAGCATGAAACTAATGTTTTGTTCTCTGGGTTCCTCTTTGATGTTATAAGCCGAGTCACACTAGCTAGTGCAGGAATCATTTCCATTTTGCTTTATACTGCTCACATGAAAAACAGCTAGCAGTGGAAAAGGACCTACTTCTGAGCATAAATGTTAGGTATGCTTTGCTCTGTTGGGAGTTTGTAGCAGTATAGTATCTTGGATAGGGCTTTACTTTTCATTCCTAAACTGCAGTGATTGATTTGAAACAGGATATAAGAGACTAAGCAATCCAAATCTGTGTTGTGAGAGAAGTCTGCAAAGTTTACACCTTTCCCTTGGACATTTTCAATCATCCTATGAAAAATCCTGCCTGGGAAGAAGTTTTCATAACTGAGGCTTATAGGAGTCTTGGTAAATATCTCCCAGAAAAGAATAAGCTTAGCAGTAAATATTAGTCAGCATTGTCTAGAGGCACCAGCTTGTATTTCTGSATGTCAGAAATAACTCTGTGCATTTCTTTCATCAGCTGTAAAATGAAGACATATATTACCACTATCCCAGGCCAACCTGGGAGAAGTTCCACTCAGATGCCGGCTTTGTCAGACCGAGTCGGCTCCCATCAGTTCCACATCTGCCTTAYGTGTGTGCCAGGGGTTTCATCCAAGGCCGTGCGTAGCTAAGGCAGCCGACACAGCCGTGATGCCAACTAGAAGCTGCAGTAGGCTCCGTTCCTCTGACGGGTGACCTGAGCGCGTGGGAAGGATAGCTTCTCCTTGTGAGGAGGTGCCATCGCAACAGGGTGTAATGTCATCACCTCACTTGGTGCTGTCATGGCATGATGACATTAATTCATCATGTCGTGGAGCAACGCCTGTTTAGCATGATGGAGCAGTATCTCAGGAGAATGTCCAATTACCTCCATATGTACACTGAATCCTCCTGTCAGGTTTGAGATTCACCTGAATATGGATGTTAGATTATRCCCTGTGATGTACGTACGGGAAGCACAGAATGAAAATAATCGCGCCCAAATGATCTGGTCGCTCACCTTGGCATTCAGTCCCATGTATCCACTTCCCTTATCTGAACAGAAGCTTGAAATAGAAAAATTAAATACCATGGGCCTGATTACTCTTTCATTTATGTGCGCGTAAATCAGAATGAATTCCACTGAATTCAGCAATAGGTAAAGCATCTGTCTGTGAGACCAGAATCGCACTCCTGAAATGCTGAAAAGATACGTTTTAACCTTTACATTAACACAAAGGATACCCCGAGCTATTAATAGGATGCATTTCATTTTTGCCCAATAGCCTAATTAAGAGCTAACTCATACTTGAGGAGAAAAGGAAGCAATTCGATTTACGGTATCTTATGTGATTAAATCACCAGGGAAGAGAAAGAAGGATTTGAGGTGGAAGGGGGGGAGTTTTAAAACGTATCATTTGTGAAGAATGGAATCTCTTTCTTCTTACAACCCTTTTGCCCCTGTGTTCACAGCTTAAAGAGGATTCACTGACTTTTATTTATTTGCCTAAACTACTGATTTTTCATCTTGCAGGGTGGCTTCAAAATCCAATGTGAACTTTTTAAGGCACCTAATGATCCATTCTATTATCCCCCAGGACAACGCTAGTTCCAACGATTTCATGGGGAACTGATTCAGAAAATACCCTTTTTCTCCCTTGCGGTCTCCCAGGCCCTTGAACCGTGGTGCTATCTGGATACCTCTTTTCTTTGTAACAGTATGGCGGTAACCAGAGTCAGCAAACAGACCTGGGGTGAGGGTTGATTGAGGAAACAGATTCACACCGTATGTAGCCCAAACAATGTACCTACGGAACAGCTCAATTTCTATGCCAAAGATGAGACCTTATTGTCAGGTAGTTTTAAAAGCGGTACAGATGCACAGGATTCCTTGCCCTTCTATTGAAGCATATAATACTGCCATTTTTTTAAAAAAGGCCTCCTTATTGATTTTCATTATGCGATAAACATACTTACAAACTTCGATAGACCTGAGAAACTGTGAACCAATACCAACAGAAAGTATCACGGGGCTTATAAAATAGAGTGTTCACAGATATTGTTGTTGAACTAATAAAGAGGCAATTGAGAATGTAATAAAGCATTGCAAACTTTGCCCATCAGCTTCGGTCAGAAGTTTCGCATGCATGAATCTTTGTGAGTGAATCGTGCCACGTGATGACAGGAATGTTTTTCATCTGTGCGTCTCAGTACTTTAGAGGTGTCTAAACATTTTACTGACTGGAAAATTGTGGCACTAGGTAACCAAGGGATTTGCCAAAGGAAACACAGATAATTTCTGATATAATTAGGGCTAGAAATAAGGTCTCCTGATACTCTTAGCTTARCCATTAGACCTATTATCTCTCATAGCCTAGTGTAGAGAAAATATCACAGCAGARCTGGTGCACCCTTTCTTCCTAAAACAACACTGCCAGAGCCTAATCTCATTCTGCACCTATCTGGAGTATCTCTTCCAGTTCCTTCTCTGCAGGATCAAGGACAGAATGGAAATTGAGATCCTTACTCTTTTTCAAATCCTTCTTTTCCCCCCTCTATTGCACTACAAGCCAAAGAGAGCTCAGGCCGGCTTGAAGGCAAAAATATGCCAACCACACTGAAAGCTCCACTCCGCTTTCCTGAACCCCAGGTAGGACGGCATATTGCTGCCCCATTGCAGGAATGATTTGGCACATGGCACAGGAAGAGGGTCTGGATTCTGCAAAAAAGACTGCCACCAGAACAGAAAACCCTACAGCCTTCACTRAACTATGAATCTGGCAAGCTTCAAGCACTGTACAAAACAAGTGGTTACCTCTGCCGGCAAGTGGCAGGAGCCATTTTGGCCAGGTGGGAGATATCAAGAAAGAAAATAATTAGCTATCTAAAGGAAAGTAGTATATATATTCTCAGCTGGATGCTTATTTGTTTTTCCAGTTTTTTCCACGGCCTTGACCTTTACTGTCATTGCTAGCACCATTACTTAATTTTGCCTGTGTCCAGCGTGCAGGCACACTCRTCAATTTGATGCATAGACTGCGTTACAGCATGGTTGTGGGTGGTGTGGGACGGAAGGTGTGATTGGGCTGTGCTCCTTTTTCAGTGCGTATCACTTCTTGAGTGCTTCACTCRCAGCAATAGGGTGATACCCAGTGAAAACGTGTTTAGGGGGCGAGAGAAGTGGCTGGGATGGTTAAACACGGAATGCATTCACCATTGTGTGTTGATAACCTGTATTTAGCTTTATCTTTTCATGTCCCTTTTATGCTCCCCTTACACCCACAGACATGGAAGGCTCTGACCCACCGCTGTTCTCGCTGGTCTTTTTGCTACACTTGACACTTCAGCCCTGGCAAGCACTTGCTGCGTTAAGCCTATGGGCATGCATGAATCATGAGCTACCTTGGCCATAATTCAGGGGACTGTGGCAGATGTCTGTCTTCTGGAAAAATGCCACAGCCACCCACAGCTCATAGAAGGATTAACCTTGGGASATGCATGCAATTGCACTAGAGACATGTGCAGTGCATCTGCTCCAGCTGTAATAAYGTCCAGTGTCTCCCTGGGAGGACACACCTTCTGGGAAGCACCTCTTTGTGGGCTCCTTCTTTAGTCCACATTATAAGGGGTGCTTCAGAGGTGATCTGACCAGTTTTCAGTGTTCACCGCGGAATATTAACATGCAACATCATGACAAYATGTTGTTGCTGCCCAGTGAGCTGCACATACTGTGATTCACCATCCTTTAGCTTGGAAGTGGGGTGCCCCTTGAACATACCCTTCTCTTTTTGATTTTTCAGTGTTTGCTGTAGCTGCCTGCTTTTGCTGTAACACTAACTGGGATGAACAGGCCAGAGATATTTTTCTGTCATTTTGGAATAGCCTGATCGGTAGCATTGAGAAGATCAAAATGACACAAGAAGACAGAGACTCTTGCTTTAAAGGAGTATTTCAGATGTAGGAACAGAGGGAAGTGGAGAGATGTAACGCTGGGGAGGAGAGAGAAAAAAGGAGAGAGAATTTGTCTTGGTAGAGCCAGGGAAACTGAGGGAAAGATCCAGGGGATTTGAGGGAAGACAGCACTGTCACCTCGTCTTCGGACTGAACAGCTCAATAGGGCAGGTAARAAAAGGGAAGGAAAGAGAAGTAATGGGAGTGAGGACGCAGAGGGATAGGATACAGATTCAGAGAAAAAAAGTGGAAGAAAAAAGTCTCTTAAAATAACAAAGAATTCACAAAGTTTAGGTTCTATCATGAAATCAGGAGGATTATACAGTTTTCAATTCTCCGGAATAAGTAGCACGATAGACTCAGATCCTTCAAATACTGGGTGTGTAGGGGCCACCTGTATGTGGCCAGAAAAGAAGGCAATGGTCGTATCAGAATATGTCAACGGTACTAAAATAYGCATGGTGAGAAAGCAAGCAAGCTGGCTTGTATATAGGGAACAGCTGTGCAGAAACTGTCTTCGTGCCACTGCAGAGAACCACCGAGACCTCTGCTTGGGAATGCAGAGAGTCYGCTTTGTAAACCCAGAAACAGAGGCATGTTCTGATTTAGGGCTACTGCAGTTCTGCCTTGATGCTTACCACTTCCACCTCGAGGGGAAAAAAACAAGTGCCAGAATGATTTAATGACAGAATATCAACCCACAGTGCTGCAGGCCTGCTTTCCACATTTTCTTGCTTTTATAGTTTTAGCTCTTTGTTCCAAGAGAAGGACTTCTGTGTGCGTGTGTGTCTCTGTGTGTGTTTTCTTCCAAAATTCACATGCGAAATCAATGGCTGAAATTCTTAAGAAAGACGTTGGTAGAGATTTTCAGAAGCTTGTGAAGCTTAATATCCCTCTTACCTTCCCCCCCATCACTTTGTAAGGAAAATTTGCTTGTGTAACTTGACTTTTTGTGTCACTTTTCTTTCTATCATTTGCATTCCAGCCACATACAAAGGGGGAAAACAATCTAGAATATGAGGCACACCTCTTCAGAATCGGAAGACCTTCGTTCAGTCCCCTGCTGTGCTACAACTGCCTAGTTTGATGTTAGGAAAATCACTTTGCGTGCCCCGTATCTCAGTTTCCTAACTGTAATGTGGGAATTACTCTTCTTGCTGTCTCGGAAGTGGTGGGAAGATAAATCTGTTAAAGACTGTGAGATGCTCAAACGCTATGATGTGGAGATGAACGTTGTTAGGCAAATATGCAAACAGAAGGCCTAACAGATCCCTTTCCATGGATTTTATTCAGACCCTATCTGACAAACACGTATCACATTTGCAACCCTGAGGGAGAACACGCAAGTCCTGATTTCTGGGTGGGTCTTYGAACCAATGTGGAAGTTTAAGATCAAGGCTGTAGCATGACGGTAACAGAATTTTGCTTTATAGGCAAAGAAGCACAAAGTGGTGGCAATGTCTTTATTTGAAAAGCTCTCTGAGACATTTCTAAAACAGATTTTCTGTAAAATCTGTTGCATTCACAACTACAGAATGTTATGATCTAGCACAAAAGTTTTTATAGCTATTCAAATATAATAGAGGAATCCCAGGCTCAGGCCTATAAAACCTTTTATAGAAGAGCCCTCCCTCACAGATTTCCTGTGTATAATTCCTGYAAATTGGCAGCTATTTCTGTTTCAATTGGGCATTTAAACGTTATGCAGGAATATTGGCAATGCGGTTCTGGATGCGGTAGTACCTATTTGATTAATGGATTATTATTTTTTTKCCCTATAATTGAAACCTGACTAAAATATTGTTTGGGGGAAAAATTTTGAAACACATAGATGAAGTTTAAATAATTACCACTCACGTTTAGCTCCAGAGCAAAGTGCTTTTTTTTATAATATGCTTCTTTATTCTGTCTCCCAGCTATGTTGCAGCAGACTCTTTGCTGTTTTACAAACTGTAACGTACAATGATGGTCATTACTATTCATAGATTCATAGAATTTAAGATTGTAAAGGACGATTAGATGATCTAATCCGACCTCCTGCTTAGCAAAGACCAGACATTTCATCCAGTTACCCCCCGTACTGAGCCCAGTAACTTGTGTTTCACGAAATTGGATCTTCCGGAGAGACATCTACTCTTGATGTGAGGAATTCAAAAGGCAAATAATTCCTGGATAGCCCTTCCAGTATTTAATCATCCTTACAGTTAGAAAACCCTCAATTCTGCACCTTGTTTCTAATTTGAATTTTCTGGCTTTAAATTCCARCCATTGGTTCTTATAATATGTCTTTTTCCACTAGATTAAGAAGCCCTTTAAAACCCCCTGTGTTCTCATGATAAAGGTACTTATATGATCTAATCAAATCAAAACCTTTAGGTCATTTTCTGAATTTAATAGTAAGAAAAATCTATTTATTTTGTGGAAGCACTTACAGGCTCCGACCACAGAGCAAGGCCCTGAGGAACTGGYAGTTTTTAGGGCTCAGTTTTTAGGAAACTGGAGTTCACTTCYGCTCTGTCACAGATTTCCAGCGTGTCCTTGGGCATGCCACTCAGCTCCTTTGTTTCTTGGGTGCTCACCTACAGGATGGGAATACCACAAGTGTATATACCACGAGTATATATTCCTCCACAGAATATATACGTTAAGAACTGTAAAGTGCTGGGGGAACAATATTAGTTGCTGTGCTGAGCACAGCAGRAGCACTTAAGACGGCAATCCTAAATCATTGTCCAACTAAACGAAAAAAAAAACCATCTCCATGTTAGATATGGGTCAGGGTTGAGTATCTCCTGTACTGAACTCTGAAACAAGTGTTGAGTACTGTTGTGAAGTAACCGTGTTTTAAATTAAAGCAATAGTGAGGCATGACCACATTAGGTAACTGAGTGCAATGCTCTGTGACTCGATACGACGCTGACCTCAGCTGTTTCACCCTCACATCATGCAGAAATATCATTCGGATCCCAAAGATAAATGATTCAATGGCAGATGACTTGGACTTGAGCTAAACTGACTGACTGAATGCTCCCATTTTTTTTGTTTTTTTTCCACACCAGATCTATACTTTGAGCACAGGTACAGATAAAAGCTGGAGGAAAATACTGTCTTCAGCTGTCCCAGCGATTGTGGGACTGTACCCARTTTTACATACTGGCCCATCAGCCCTTTGGCAATGAGGCTAGGTCTTTACAGAGCTGTAAAATTTACAGTCACRGATAGGGCTTTGCATCCTTGCACTGAAAGCAAATAAAAATAAAATTGTTAAGTCAACAGGCAAATCCCAATTACACTTCCAGAGTAGGCTTTCAGTCATGCCCAAGGTCTCTGTAAATGTGAATATCACCCAGAAAGATCTTGAGACTTGCCAGTTTGAGATGGAGTGTATGTACTTCATAGACTGTCTAGAAAACATACACAGTACAAAATGATAGTGTTGAAGGAATCAACTCCAGCTGTGGATTCAGACCAGGCCTTTGCCTTGGCATGACAYCAGTTTGGGCAAAGAACCTGTGTGCTTCTCTAAATGTACACTCTATGGGCTCTGTAATGTAAGGCCTGCGTAGGCCTTGAAACATGCAGGTARATGCCCTTTGGAGACAGATGGGAAAGCATTTTGGAATACTTTTATCTCGTCCCTGTGCTGTTTCTCTGTCCCGTCCATGGTGGTATCCTCAGGATGCCTCTTTGCTCTGACTTGCAGGTTCTTATTCGCCCTATCTCAGAAACTCTGCAAACATCCATGATGCTGTTTCCTTTCTCCTTGGGCTCTTAAACACAATGTGGCTTTCCATGACTTGTGGTAAGTGCTACAGTTACTTACTATGTTTTTATCAATGATAAGTGCATTCTTTTCTCCTCTTTCTGAAACACTAACATCTGGCACCAAGCAACCCTATACATCATTAGCTGAGGAGCTTGGGTTTAAGAACCCTGAACAAGAATAAACCTCTGAAGTCAGGATGTGTATTAGCTATTATCATTTGCTCACTCTTAATTACCTCTTCCCCTTATTTGTCTCCCTTTAATGGTATGTCAACAACATTTTCTAACCTCTCACTCAGCAACTGATTGTCAAGACTGCAGGTACACATTTGCCCCAGTTACAGGCGYTTGTTTAGCCATGGGGGGCAAAACTGCGCGAGCAATTACACAAGTGTGGATCTGGACTAATTCCGTGAAAGTGCTTCAGGTTTTTTTAACTGATGTATTTGTTCTGCTGAACTACCTTTCATGTACCAGGCCAGGTTCTTGTGCCTAAAGTTGAAGCCTGTGTCCTGGGACACTGACTCACCTTCATGGGATCCTACGCAGAGCTGTGCTCCCCGTAGGCGTGCTGGAATCTCCCCTACATCTGCCCATCAGAAACACAGCAGCGGCGGCATTTCGCTGTATGTGGCTAAGGGAGGGAAAGGAGTAGCCTCGCTCTCTAATTCCTCTCAGAGGTACTCGGTCTGCACAAAGGGGATGTGCTTTGCGAGGACAGCGTGGACGACTCTCCCTTCTCACCAATGTACTGCATGAAAGCACGGGCAGGGGGAGGCTGAACTTGGTTTACCTGCAGGAGTAAGGAAAGAAACATGTCCATGCAGCAGTTATTGACCGCAAAGGCTCACATTTTTCCTGTGAAATGATCAGTCAGGGGAGAGTTAAACTCACACCTTCGCTAGCATTCACCTGCATTTGCAAATAAATCAGCCATAAGAACAACTTAGACAGCCTCCTCCTACGTGGCTTCTCCACTAAAAGACGTGGGAGAACGGCAGCGGTGCTGCCTGTTTTGCTGCAACCCTGTCAGTATTTCAGGTACTGTGCTGAATTTCACAGGGTCCTGTATGGATTACAGTGCTTTCACTGCAACCTGAGGCTGATTCACACTTGTTCTGAGAACCTGCACTGACATATGAAAAGCTGCTCGGGAGGCTATGGCTTGAACGCCATGCTCAGGCCCACGTTTGTGTGCCCGAGCGGTGCTTGGGGCTGCAGGTTAGACGGCGGTTCAAAGAGGCCGCAGTGTAGCAGCGCCTGCTGCAGAAAATGTGAAGGATAATGTATGTAGCGATGCTGTCTTTCCTGTCACTCCCAACAGAATATCAGGTAGAAGATGTCTGCTGATTTGCTTCCCTCCCTTTTAGGGCAGCGTTGATGTTGAAAATTGTTGGCATAAGGTCTTTATAATACCCAGTTTTACGCAGGTCCTGAATGTTTCTCTCTCCTATGCACAGCTTGGAAAATAAACTTAGAACATTTTTGAGGGTGGTAGTAAAAGGAGCCCCCTCATAAATTCGTATGCATTTGTGCCCTGAGAAATGGGCTTTGGTCGTGAGGTGTTAATCTAGCAGCCCACAGGGGTGAATCAACACTTTTTCCTGCCATGTATCTTGGCTAATTCCATGATTTTGCCCCTTTACCTTTAAGACTGTTTCCAAGTGGCTCGCTACTAACCAACCTATCCATGTATGGACTGCAGAGATCACAGCAACAAGTGCCACATAGTCAAAAGCATTTGAAGTAACAAAGAAAAACAACCACGACAAAACTAAAACAAAATGTCCATCTCAGCAGTGCAGGACTGTTATTTAAAAACAGGGACGTATCAGGCAAGGCTTTACTGTTAAGAAACACAAACAGCAACATTTGGAAGTAATTACTTGACATCTAGAGGTCTGCTCCTACTGTAAGACTACAAGGTCAAATTTTGCGCTGAAGGATATTGATATCTGGATTGAAAAAAAACAATTGTAAGGATTTTGGAGAGCCACGTCTCAAGGAAATAAATCACCCACGCCATTCTGAATGTGTCGGGTTACTGTGCCTGCGATGGCGAGTTGCTCTGTACACATGAACAGTTCAAGCACAACAGGCTGGAGCATCCAGCGTTGGGGCTGCTGCATACATGCGACGCATTTGCAATTGTAGAGCAGCCAGCTGCTGGATGCCAGGCATTTGGAAAAACAGATGATAGCCGTGGCAATGCACAGTTGTGTCCCTGAGCTTTTCTTACAGGACAGAGGGTCAGATTGCATAATGCAGAAAAATCCCGTATTATAAAGGATATCTGGCAATTGCAATGTTGCCTCATAGACCCTGGGTATCCTGTTAGAATACGAACCTGAAATCTGGACCCTCTGGGCCCATATCTTGAGTTAAATTTTATCTGTTAGACAGATACTAACCCAGGTCCTGTGGGAAAGTAAGTAACAGACAACAGACGTTGTCTTTCAAGAGTCTGGAAAGCCAAATTCTACATAATGAAGGGTGTTTACTATCTGCTGCCGACTCTGTCAGCAATGGACAAGCTGTTTATCATATTGTCGCTCTGTTTCCCATGTATACGCTAGAGATTATCCACTTACCACTGCGGAAACATACTTGGAGGTTGTAAATTGGAAACTTCTATCTGACAGGTCAGTAACCGTGATTTTGACTGTAATAGCCCGTGCAAACCTGGCTTAAACTACGTGTGGTAGGTGCAGTTGAAATACAGGATGCAAACCCAGACCATATCCTGAAGGGTGTGCAAAGAATAGCCATAATCTGCACATGGTACAGGAGCTAGAGAGGGAATACTGAAGTATTTCTTAATATTTTATTGAAGCATTAAGTTACTGCGCGTATCCATCTCTGTGCTGAACACATCAGGTCAATGTCTGATGTTTTTGCGAGTCCAATTTTCTGGATTCGAGAGTGGGTTTTACTGCTGACTTCCAACATGAGTTGGGAAAACGATAGTGTTTCTCTACCTCGTTAAAAAAAGAATTGCCTCTGTGAACCAGTTCAAGCTGGAGTCAGCGCATCAAATCCTTGTTGTTTCCATTTATACATCAGTGCTCCTCACTGCATGAAATTCGTGGTGTGTCTGGATGTGACCACACAAATTTAGGCAGCACTCTCAGTGCTCCCGGGATGCCGGGAATCTGAGTCTGGGTCTGCATCACTCCAAAATGTTTCTTTTTCCCATCAGAAACAAAGGATGGAGGCAATTCCATCCATTAGCAGAAGAAAATCCCTCCTGCAAACCGGGGCACAGAGCGCTTCAGAGAAGCAGCCTCTCCCCGTCAAAATCCTATGCCCTTCCCAAGCTGGAAGGCTTTTAAACCTCTGTGCTGGGATCCAAACTGCCAGGGGCTCCTGTACTTGCTGTTCTAGAGGGCAGGACCGAGGACCCTTTGCATCTTTAAAGCGCCGATGTACAGTTTGTGAGGCTCGTCCGCAGGGTCTGTTCAGAGACTGGCAATCTTGCCAATATTACACCTTTTCTGAAGTTAAAGAGGGCGAAGCGGTGCTAGCTACTAATTGCCTGGCCTGGGGTTGTCCAGGTTTAGGCTACCTGGGGAGGGAATCGGAGAGCCCGTGGACGGCGTTCCTGCCTCTCCTTTGCCAGCTGCCCCTGTGACGTGCCAGTGGGCCGCTTCAGTGAAGCCGAGCAGCTTGGGTTTGGATTTAGAGAAGATGAAATTACACTGCAGCTACCCAGAAGACAGTGTTGCAAAATCCAGGCCTTTAAAAGTCAGGCTCAGAAACCCTGGTGACTTTGGGCTGTGTTTATTAATTCTGTTATTTGGAATTTTTAGCCTGCCCTCCCGTCACGCTCACCAACGCTCCCCAAAGTCACAGCGTGCTTTAAAAAAAATCATCATAGCTGCTGCTATTATTATTTAACATAACCGGAGATTCCCATACGCCGATCTGTCTCCGGGAGGTGGCCCCGAGGGAAACGCCGTACCCTGCCAGAATGGCAGTGACAGATCCGCGGGGGGTAGCACCCGCGTGGAGGATGGGAAGGAGCCCACGAGGTCCCTCGT
>JASVER010000120.1:1229161-1294712 GCA_030449065.1 Oceanodroma leucorhoa
GGGCCGGGCCGGGCCGCCTGCCTGCCCGCCTATTTGAGGGAAAGTAGCGGTTCGCGGGCGCTCAGTGCCGGCCGCCGCGGAGAGGCAGCGGGCGAGCGGCCGCCGGTCGGTGCCCGCAGCCGGCGCGGCGCTGCCCCCCTGCCGAGGACTGCCGCGCTCGTCGCACGAGTGGCGGCGGGGGGAGCCGCCCCGCGGGGCCGCCGCCGCCTCTGCCCCTTCCCCGCCGCGCCGTTAATGGAAACATGGCGATGGCGGCTCCGACCGGCAGCGCGGCGCCCGTCGCCCCGGCCCTCTGCGGCCACCTGGCCCTGCTGCTGCTCCTCGCCGCCCCCGCCGCCCACGGCTACAGCTTCCCCCAGCAGCACACGTAAGTGCCGCCGCCCCGGCCGGGACCCCCCCCGCCGCCGCGGCTCGGCCCGGCGCGGTGGCGCATCGCGGGGCCGCCCCGGGGCCTGCCGGCGCCGCGCGGGGGAGCGGCCGCGGCGGGCGCTGCCGGTGCTGCCGGTGCCGGCGGCCGGCGCCGTGCCGTGCCGCGCCGCGCTGGATGCGGTCGGATGCGGGGGTCCCCGCCCGCTCGCTGCCGGCCGCCGGAGCGGCGGGGCGAGGAACGGACCCAAAGTTGCTGGAAAGCACAAACTTCCCCGGCGGGTGCCGGTGTGCAGGGCGGCTGCTGAAGCGTTAATGTGGCGAGAGGGGGGAAAGACGAAAAAGGACTTTCCCCCCCTCCCCGTTTCAAGCACACAATATGGGACCCACAACCGGCCGTGCCCACCGGAGTTTGAGCATAAAGTAAGAATAGATGGATAGTTCCACAGGCTATCCGAGCTGGCGGTTCTTCCTCTCCCTCCCTCTGGACCGACAGAAATTGGCTGTCATCTATTGAAAGAAAAAGTCGGAAAGCAGCTCATTTGGGTGAGGGGGTGGGGGACTGGAGAGTCTCTGCAGGAAGGATATAAATAGATTTTTTTTTGAAGAAAGCGAGGGTTTTGGAAGTTAATGTTTGGGAATATTTGCTAACACATTCGGCTCTTGCATACCGTGATAACCCTGAAGCCCTGTCCCCCTCCCTCCACACAGCCAGGCGAAATCTTGCCGAGATGTATTTTAAGAGGCTGTCATCTCCGTTATGAAATGCTGAGGTTTGTTGACACAAAACTGGAAAAAAAAAAAAAATCCAGACGATTCAAAGTAAAGGCTGACACCGTGTCCTTACAGTCTGCGTTTYTGAAGGTGGGGAAAGATTTCAATGACATAGAGTTAATAATAGCAGTGTTGCCCTTAACTTTGTGCTGCCCCAGTGGATGTGCACTGCTTTATGTCACAATTTTCTTGTCATTTTTGATTTGCTTAAGAACAGAAATACGTTACATATATATATGTCATAGGAAGTATTTTTGAAAGCCTTTTGTAGTAATGTCTTTGATCTCAAAGTACATTTTTACAGGCATGTAGTCAGGCCTTCTGAAACGAAGGCTTATCRGCAGAAGAAACAGCGTTGTTTATTTGGGAGAGCTGTAGCTTACCGTGTTAATATCTGGCTTCACCRAAGGCATGGTTGTTTGCACTCCTTTTTATTCAGAAATACTTCCCATTCAAACAGATTCTGAATTCTTTTGGGTCTTGTATCCATATTTCTAAATATCTTTGACCTTTGGGTTCCCTTTTCTTGCTATCACGTAAATACAGAAATTCTTCAGAATAAGACCCTGAGAAATGTCTACCTACAGGGGGAGGAGAGCRAAGGGAACGTGCCAGTTCTCGTCCAAGTACCACAGCCTTACGGCCTGATCCAGCGTTGCTCTTGCATGAATAATCTTTACTTCCATGAGAATCCTTATAGAAGTAAAGGAGATTATGTATGTGGTGAAGCACAGATAAAGTTTGTGGGATGTTTTTGATATTTCAGCAGCTTTTTCAGGGGTTGTAAGTTGTTGCTTTCTCCTCTTAAATTTGGAACGCAGAATCGTATTATAGAATAAATCTCTTCTGGGTACCAGTTTACAAGTCAGAACTGTGATTTCTTTCGAACTGCAGAAAGTTTTATAAGAAGGCTCTTACACCAGAGGAGACATACTTAAGAGAGGCATATCATTTGTAAATAATGCATTGGCCTTCCCCTCACCCAGACTGATTATTACCTATATTGTTTAAAAAGCTGGCACAGTTTATTAGCCAAAGCAGTTTTATTCCGGATAATTTGGTGGGCTTTACTAGGGTAGATTTAGTTAGCTCTGTGCTCTCTTATCCGTGGTCTTATCAGAGTGGGCCTGATCCTGTACTGAGAGAGGCAAGATGCATAAAAACTGAACCCAGTGGCAAAGATTCACAATTTCTTGCAAATATGAAGGAATGGTCCTGAAAAGACTGCTAATTCTGTGCGTGCCTCTGGTGGGAAGTAATGCTGTCTGGCTGCATCCGGAGAAGAGACACAGAAGGGACGCAAGACCTCAGCCTGACCTGGTATCTTCTTGCTCGTTTTGTTCCCCTTATGACCTGTTTTGTGAACCCAAAGAAGAGAAGAGTCGCAAATGGATATTTGATGATGCTGCACAATTGCTGGGCAGTAGGTTAATGCTGTAACATGTGGGCTGAAATGCCTTGCGAGCTCTGCCCTAGGGCTGCCGTGAYTGTTTCTCGGGAAGGAAATATTTAATGGGAGTAAAGAGTGCGATGGTAGCTGGCACCAAGGCTTGAACAACACTCCTTAATTGACTGTTCCCCCCTGGGTAGCTCCCTGTCTGCACCCTTCCTGTTTTTAAAGACACTGGATATAACTTAAATCTTTTTGAAAGGTTTGTCGGGTCAGAAGCAGAGTTGAGCTGGTAAGACAGGCTGCTAAATTCTTCCTGTTACGAGCCAATTTTCTCCTACTTTGCACAATGCACCCTTGTAACAACAGCGAATGATTCGGAGCATTGATTAAAAACCTTGTTTGTCTTTGGAGGTTTTCTCTGTAAATCACTTAAGTCATCTTTCACTACAGGACTCTCAGAAATGAGGCTGCTTTTTTAAGCAGCCCCAGAACTGTTTCATTCTGACAGGCAGCAGACTGAATGATTAGGATGTTTTGCCTAAGGGGGGGAAAAGAAGAAAATAAAGAACAATTTTTTTTTTTGTTACGATTGTATTAATTATCACAGTGATTCTGTGTGTTGATTCTTGGTTCCGACCCTGATAAATTGCTGGTGTTCCACTTTATCTCTCTCCTCCCGGGTAGCATGGTTTTA
Organism: Oceanodroma leucorhoa; assembly: GCA_030449065.1. NCBI lineage: Eukaryota > Metazoa > Chordata > Aves > Procellariiformes > Oceanodroma > Oceanodroma leucorhoa. Next base: position 1,232,389 of record JASVER010000120.1, read on the forward strand.
ATCATCTTATGCTGAGCTAAGGAAGGCTCGGCTCAGCCAGTTGTCCAAAGGGGAATTTCTCCCTGAGATTTAAAAAGCAAAATCCCAGATTGGAACAAACCCATTGGGGCGGGCGCCTTAGGTGATGTCCACTGACTGACAAGGCTCCTTTTGGTCACGTACAAGAACGTRCATCTGTGTGGTCAATGGGATTAATGGCTGTGGAAAGAAAGGCTGTTGCTTGCAGTTAATTTTTCTTTTAAATAGTACGCGGAGGGATTCCTGTGGCAGCACGGTAAAAACCTCTGCTTGAATTTCTGAGAGATTTGGTATTAGATGATTGAAAGCCTGGTCAATCGGGGGAGTCCTGCACCTGTATTGCCGTCGCCTCCCGTTAGTGGGGACTGTGTGCGTGTGGGTGCTGGAGAACGTGCCTGCCAGTACCGCTGCCTGGGAGCGGAACAAACCCCCTCCTCACTTCGCAGAAAGGCTTTTTGTCGCTTGGACTTGAAAGAAAATTGCCATCTGCTAGAGGGTGGCGAGCCATTTGCTTCTCGTGAGGAAGCAGGTGTGCGCAGAATTGCTGCGCGTCCGCTGGCGAGGCTTGGCTTCATCGCCGCGCTGCAGGGCATCTCCGACCCGCCAGCCCGAGGAGAAGGGGATGGCTGCGGGGGAAGGTGCCAGCCTGGGGACCAGGGGCCGGTCCTGCCTCTCCGGCGTGAGGTTTAGCACTTGTCAGGTGCAGACAGTGGTTTTGGGCAGCAAGTTGGAGGTGTTACCAGTGTTCCTGTGGGATAGTGAGCAGTGAAGGCTCCTGCTGAGAGCAATAAGRCCTAATAGGTGCCCATCACCACTGGAAGGTGGTCTTGAGGCTGCCTCTACCAAATTAATTGCTTCTTTTTAGCAGGTTTTCATTTGTACTTGTGTCATTTCACCCCAAATGAGGTTAATGATGCTGGTAGTGATGGCACGTCTGGGCTAGCAGGGCTTGAAATAAATAACTCTATTAGGACTGGACGCTTTAGGGTTTGCAGGATGCYATGTAGAAGAAGCTCCTTTTCTTGTTCTACTGCCCACCTGCTGTGCAGTCAGAAAATCTCTTCCAATTATGGTTTTGATGCTTGGGAAGGGAACTTGTCTGGAAAGGAACAGAGAAGAAGTGGGGAGATGGCCCTGCCTGTCTTCTGCTACACTGTGCTGAGCAGAGAGACGGCTCCCTGGGAGGGCAATCTACCCCTGTGAGTGACTGACAGATAACGTCGCTCCATCCCTGTGAGGGCTGAGCAGCCGCTGTGCGAACTGGTACCCGGTGGGGGCACAAACACCCAGTGTCCCTGCAACAGCCCCATGGGGGCTGTGCGTCAGTGGCAGAATCTGCTTTGGGGTATGCAGCAGAGGCACCCTGAACTGCCCAGAGGCAAAAGAACAGCCCCAGGAAGAGGACCAAATGTTTTTTAAAAGCCGTTTGCAATATTTCTTTGGCATTTTTAAAAATTTTCTCCATTCCTGTTACCRTTCCTGCTCAGGTATTGCATGGGGAAGGGGCAGGCATCACAGAGCAGGGCATTAACCGCTTTCTTGCCTGTCCTTGTGACACCTCAACACTGTCCCCTGCCTGCAGTGATCCCTTTCACGATTGTGGTTTCAGGAGTTTGAGTTTTAAAGCAGTATACATTGAAAAATTGTTAATTTAAATTCCCTTGGGAGAGCATGTGGGTTCCCGCTGAAATCAATAAGGCTCCTGCATGTAGACCTGATGGTAGAAATGGGCTCGTGCTTGGTGTTTGACAGGCATAGTTCAGAAGCTTCCTTGTAAAGCAGCTTTGTGTGTGTTGTATGCACGTATGCAACAGCCCCTTTAAAAGCTGAAGGTGGTTACATAGGGTCTAAATGGAAACCTGAAAATCTATCCTTGAATGAGCTTCCTGGTGTTTGGCTTCAAAAGCCATCGGAAAGGCTCTTGACGGCTTAAGTGCTGGGGCATCTGCACACTGGAGCATTGTACGTGTGCACAAACCGTACGATTTAGACAATGCTTTTTTTCAGCCGATGAAATACTCAAGTGGGATGAAATAAAAGAAAAAGTCATTACCAAGCAAAATACTTGAGTGAAATATTGAGCAAGAAAGGACAGTATCTGAATGTTTCGATACTTACTTTTCCAGGAGCCTCTTGAAAGCAAAATATGTTTTGTTAGCAAAATTATTTTTTCCTCTTTGGGGTGTTGGTAGTACTTTGTGGTTTTAGAGCTGTTCCTGTAATCTAGCCTTCATCCTCAAGTTTATTACTGCTGGGTTGCATGGGGAATGGGCTTGTACGAACTGTTGTTACTGGAGAATTGGTTTGTATCAACAAGCTATTGGCATGGGTTTCTTTAGGCTGAACCATTTGATCTTTCAGAGAATGCATGTGGATTTTCTTCATAACTTTTTGACAGTTGTCCTACAACCCTTCCGATTCTGTCTCAGCCATTATCTTTTGGTCATAAATCTTGTAAGAAGTAAAAGGTGTTTACCCAGAGCAAAGGATTAATTCTTCTGCTGTAAAGCGAAGTGTTTCTTGCATTGACTGATGCGTGAGTGATCAGTATATTTAGCCAGATCAGCTTGTGAYGGGTGAAAGGGCTGCAGGGCAAGAGACACAAGGATCTGAATGGCAGTCAGGCCAGACAAAGGTTGCACAGTCTGTGGTTTCTGTATCTATTCATTAACTCTGCGCAAGGTCGTTATTCTTGCCTGTGATTAGGCTACTGTGCAGCCTCCTCGGAAGCTCCTTCTCAGTCTGGTGGGGACAATGCAGGAGCTGCCGTGCAGCGCACCTTCTCCCAGGACCATGTGAGGCTGCCTTTCAGGACAACCAGGATCAGGCCTCCTCCCCTTGCTTCTAGTTGATGCTGAGAACTCCAGAGGAGGTAATTGCTGATAGCAATCAGATTGGGTGCTAAATAGGGATATAAACCATTTAGTGCAGTAGCTCTGATGATGATAAAGCCTTGGGTGCAGTTGCCAAAACAGAAGTTGAGTTTGCATATCTCTAATGAGCCAAGTGCCTTTGTGCAGTAACACCACTGAAGTGCGTGGAGTTAAACCCAAAAAGTACAGGATGCAACATGATTTTTAGCTCTGATTTGTGTCAAAAGTCCCTGAAGTTCTTGCGGTGAAAAGGAGATCTTTTAATATGAATGAGTCTCCTGCCCCCCCCCAGTGATGATCCTTCCTTCAGGGTGGGAATGGAGCTGCTCTTTCCATGGACTAGGCTGGAGCTACTCTTGCACCAGTGGGTATCTGTTATGAATCCACTGAAGCCCTGGACASACTTTGGATTTCCTTGGGTTCTGCTGGTTCCAAAATTGTTCTGCTACCCTGTCCCACCCTGACACTTGGGGGAATCCATGAATCAATATAGATTGTGCRTACAGTGAGTATATGTATCATATGTATCACTGTGACGGAAAACCTGGCGTGATGGATTACAAAAGGCATGTTCATTTACCTGACAAAGGTTGTCTATCTTGAATTATTTATGAGGCTTCACAGCACGCTGGTAAATTTTGTAGAAGCAATGGAGTCCTGGTAACGTGAGCCTCTTCACTGCAGCTTCCGTAGTAGAGTTTTGCTGAGAAGGTACAGGCGGTGGGGGATGGAGGAGGAGGAGGAGGAGGAGGAAGAAATAGGCAGCCAGTGGAGGGATAGAGAGAGACTGCTGTTTTCATGTGCAAATGATGAGGTGTGCAGAGCAATGAAGTGTGAATTAGTTAGATCATGCTGTGCATTGGAGCAAAAATCTGCGTAGTGTTAGAAAGCAACTTATGCTTCGGGGAAGGGTGGGGGGGGGGAAAGGATGGGGCGTACAGATGCAAGGATAGAGAAGGGTGAAAATCTCATGACCAGCATGCTGGCAGCTTCCCATCTGTAGGAACATTATTTGCAGGGGTTAGTTTCTTTAAAGTGCGTGCTCATTTCGGTGAGGTTTCCTTACCTGAGTTCCACCAAATGAAGGGTCACSCCAGAATTGGCCAGGCTTTTCTGGGTGGCGTGCGGCGGCTGGAAGGCTTGCGAGCGTGCAGGGCACGTGGCTGTGGGCCAGAGGGTTTGCTCAGGGTAACCTGGAAGACGTGTGACCCGCAGGAGCATTAAGTCTGTGTTGTCCAAGAGGGAGAACGAGGGCAATAAGAGTCTGAGTCCTGGCGGCAGCGTGTCGGCTTGCCTCGGTCCCTGCTGGAACACCATTTCAGAGGTAAAAATCAGTGATGCGGCAGGCAGTGTGCAGGTTCGGGGTGTAGCTGCCACTGCATACCTGATTTGTTGATAAATAGAGCCTCCCCCGCGCTTTCAGGCTTCCGAGCCTCTTGGCCTTCCAAGCACAAACAAAGTTACCCCTTAAACTGTTAAATTGGTGGAAAGAATTGGGAGAGAGTGTTGTATCCATCTCCATTGAAGTGACAAATGAGGATATGATTCTCCTTGTAAATACCAATGCCTTTCAACTCATAACGGAGCTGGGTCCTGAAACTTTTCTCTTGTCGCAAGCTGCCAGTCTGTTTGCTGTCAGGCTGTTTCTTCTCCAGTGGGCACTTAATATTCTTCAGCCCAGAAGAATCCAGTATCTAAAATCTGAATTCACATTCATCCTCCAAATAAGAAAATAAAACAAGAGGCATATATCTAAATATTTTTCAGAGCCGACCTTGTATAAGCCACTTACGCTTCAAAAATGTATAAAGCTCTCACTGATTTAATTTCTGTTGAATCAGAGATATTCTTGTATTTGAATTCTCATCTCTGTTGAATTTTATGTAATAATATCTCTTTATTGTGGCCAATGAACATTTTCTCTACAGTATGACACAGTGAGGGTCATGAATGCGGTGCCTTGTTTGCATTTCTAATGTATGGTGGGTTTCACAGTCAGGTTTTTGGCAGCTGTAATGTGGATACCAAAATAGAGACAGACTTAAGCCAAGCGAAGCACCTAATGTTCAGTTTTATCAGGTGTTGAAGATTGAGTCAGATTCTGGGMTGTGAGTGGCTGAAAGTCTTTTTATTGCTCCATAACGAACACAGTAGACTCAGGAGCAGCCAAAGTACCATTTCCTCATGTCTGAGGTAGTCTTATAAATTAGAGGTCTCTGCTAAGCATTCACCRTAGTGTCACATCCTTGGGATCAGCAGGGGTTGGGGCGGGGGGGAATAATGTATTGTGTGGGCTCATGTGCTTCCAGGACCTCTGCAGGGGGAGGGATGCCCATTGCCCAGGTAAAAGTAAACCTTCTGCAGCAGCGTGTCATGCATACCAGGGGAAAAAAAGGTGGAAGAAACAGCATTTAATTATTCAAGACCTGCAAKCTGAAAAGAGTTTCAGGACAGTGAGCTAGGCATGTGTCGCAGCTTTGTGGGCACTCTGCTTTCCCCTCCTCCCCTGCCTGCTCTGGCAAGGAGGGTAGATTACATGAAAATGAAAAAAAATCAATATTTTTCTCTTCATGCAGCCCTTGGTTTTTATTTACTCTGTTCTTGTTTGCTGGGAAATCTTAATAATTGTCGATCAGTGACCAAACTGGTGACATTATTTTGCCTCCCACGGAATGACAGCACTTCCAGGAGCACAGACCAAAAGAGCATCAGCCCAAAAGGGGCCCCTCTGTGCACAGGCAGGGATGTTCTCGTGCCCCTCCTTGGCTGTGGGACTGCTCGTGATTGAGCCATTCTTCCTGATGTTGGATTTGTTACGATGAGGAAGAATTTGCTGTTGTCAGTCTTGCCCACTGTACTCTGCTATGACTATGTTAGGTTTAAAAGCTGAGAAACGTCAAAACATTTTTCGAGATACTGGGCCAAATTCATCCCTGATGTAGTGATGCTGTGGGATTATGCCGGGGACAACTTTCAGGTCTTTGTCTTTCAACTTTTAAATATCGTGGTGGTTGTGGTTGCTTCTGATATGATTTTTATTGTGAGATGGAGAAAAGAAATGCATCTAACACATCTACTATCTGCTCATGCTTTGGTCCCAGTTTCTAAATAACCCCATTTAGCACCTGCCCGCCTGTTTGACCTGGCAACAAAAATGTTGTGTTGGCATTTCTGACATCAATACCGCCTTTTTACCCATCATCTTAAGGCTAAATTGAACCCTTCTGTGTCACTTGCTCCTCGCTATATTTATTTGTTTTGATCTAGTCTTTACTTCAGAGAAAAATCTAACCAGCTCTGTCTCACTCCGACCGCCTGCTAGGGGCTGGGGCTCTCTTTGGTGAGAAGTGGCTCCTTCCACAGGTGAACCTCATACCCTCAGCTTCCCCCTGCTTCCCTGTGCTCCCTGCCCAGCCCTGCGGATGGAGCAGCCAGGTGCGGAAGGGCTCCGGCAGCCGCCTCTTGGCACGGGGTCTCACTTAGCCATCGTGGCTGGTGACCTTCCCCCTCTGACAGCCCTGTCCCGACAGCCGTGCTGGTGCCGCGTCCGCTGGAGCGGCCGGAGGTGAGGCTGCATCCCGAGGCCGGCRCGCCGCGTGGAGCGCTGCCTGCCGCAACGCCGCTCTGCGGGAATCTTCTTTTGCTGCCTTCCTTCTCTTGACACCACTCCAAGTGGAGCCTTGCGCTGAAAGCATTGCTGGTTTGTGCAGTTTGTGAATGTGATTATGTGTGCTGAAAGCAGCCTTTTTCATTTTGTAAGGGCTGCTTAATAAACGTCACTTACTTGGTGACTCTTAGGCTACTGAGCGCGTGGCCGCCTTCTCATCGGGAAGTGGCTGCCAGACCCCGTCCTCTTCTCTGGAGCCACAGCTGGCTGGTGGAAGAGTAGCTTTGCCACCTGCCAGGAGAAAAGGTGTGGTGTTTTCATGGTAGCTTGCGTAGCACTTGACTTTCATTCTTAGTTAAATCTACTTATTGCTGTGTTTGTGCCATTTCAGTTATTAGATCCCAGAAGACAGCGTGAGGATTCTTGTGTGTGAAGTTTCTTCCAGAGAAAACCAAGCAGCTGCAGAAATGAAAGGTTTAGTAAATGGTACCTGTCCTTACAGAGGAGTGTCAGGGTGATTGCAGTGTGGTGGTGCTGAGCTGAAAAGGGTTGCGGGTGAGATGCTGTTGYGTTACCTGAGGCCCATGTTGAGGCCACAAGTAATGTGTATACCTGCAGTTTCTCYGCTTAAAAGCGTATGCCCCTTGTTGGATGAAGGATTCATGTGCAAAGCCCGGTGCTCCAGGGGCTGGGTGGAATTGGTGGTCAGAGCGCTGTTTCATCCCGCACCGGAGCGGCTAACTTGCGGTACGGGGTGAACTGCAGTTTGTTGAAATGTTCTGAAGTTTGTGAAGTTCATTGCACAAAAGTCCAGATCCCGCGACCACAGGAAGGACTATTCCAAGTATACAGTATTTTTCTTGTCTAACTTTCCACGTGAAACTAACCTTGCTTCCTCATTTGGCTTGGCTACAGTATTTATTACAATGTTATTCCTTCTCWTTTTTTTTCTACTGCTATGATGTTCAGGTTTAGTATTTATCTTCTAATAGTTTCTGRATAGTGGAGTGCTTGCATTACTGGCAGTGACGTATAGTTAATCTTGAGCACAGATAGCTGTGAGGAGTCCAGACAGACTTCAGCCCTTGGTGGTATGCTTGTGAGGGAGGAAATTAGCTTGGAAATGGTTGTTAAAATTGCTCCTGTGTTAATCTTGCTGTGATACCACAGCTTCTGGCAGTATGTGGGTTAGCAAGATGCTTGTGGCTGAGAATGAGGGCAGATTCTCACTTTGGAAGAGTCTCCGCAAAGACCTTGTCTTACACCTTTGCTTTGAGGAGATTTACACTGAGAAATTTGGCCCATTTTTCCATTGCCAGGCCTATCTTCCAGGTGTTCTCTTATCCCCAATTGATCTTCTGGCCTACTTTCTATCCACTACACATTAAACGTGACCAACCTGTCAGTCTTGGCTAGCGTCAGGAGCAAAGTGTGTGCCTCAGGCTTGTTCCCTGGGGAGACAAGTAATTCTTTCATGRAGCCCTTGGGATTGTCCCCCCTCCTTATTGCCGTGTGAGCATCTTGTCCTGTTCTCCATCTTCCACTCCTGATGATGTTTTTTTACACGCGCTTTGTAATAGCACTTGCACTTCCCTATTGCACATTTTACTGATGAAACTAAGGCTTCAGAGACTCCTGTGTGCCAGCCGTGGAGCAGGAAATGCAACCCGTGTCACGTAATTCCTCCTCCTCTGTTCCTCCGAATGAATCCATGCTCTTCATTTCGGGATAAGTGTTTCTTCGGCTAAGTACTAACAAGACATCAGATTCAACTGCAAGAACAGAAGTGTGGCCAGGAGGATTTGGACTCCAGGGACAGTATCTGTCCCTTTGGTGTTGGGAGAGYGGGAACTGTCCTTGTGGATGAAAAGCTTCTTTGAAGGACACTATTCTCTGGCGAACGCCTGGACGTCAAAGCTTGTTCCTGTACAGTTAGGCGGAGGGYGAGAGGGCTCGCTGCCGAGTGCTTAACGCGCTCAGCACTGGGCTTTTGCAAATTAAATGGGTGCCCTCCRCTGCATAAGCCCTACGTTGGCTGCTTGTGCCGTGTAAATTACGGTCAGGCACCTTTCCCAAGAAATGCTCTCTTTAAAATTGCGTTTTTGTGCTGATGATGCACTCATTTAGAATTGGCTCTCTTGTGCTCATTGCCTCCCCGTGGCAAGCGCTCACCGGTGGGACCGGTTACTGGGGGAACTGTAGGGCAGTAGCTCCTGACCATGCCTCGGACATTTATCCCCTCGGACGGTACCTGAGATATCATCTGAACATTTCCCACTCCCTGTGTGTGTCTCAGAAATTCTAGAGGCCATTAAGCTGGGTAATTTACATGCTTCTTGAGCCTGTGCCTAGGGAAATATATTTCACAGGTAATTTCAAATCTCTTGGCGTGTGGAAGAAGTCATTATTCTAAATAGAAAGGGGCTGGTGATGTCACGGGCCCCATTGAGAGGACCGCATTAGGGACTGGGATTTTTCTCTCTTACAGAAAAGAGTCCAAGGCATTATATTCATAGGGTTTTGGGATGTCAGATGTTTTTGGTTTTAATGTCGATACTTACTTAGGAAAGCAGAAGAGAGAATTATCTTGTAACCTTAGATTTCAGTTACATGTGAGCGGATTGTGGGGGGGGCTGGGAGGAGACCTACTCCGGGGTATCCACAGGGGTGTGAGTTCCCTGCTTTGGTGTTCGAGTGCTGTCTTCCAAGGGCAAACAGAAAATTTAGCATCAGGAGGTTGAGTTGCAGTTCTGACTCTGCTCCCAAAAGTCTGCCTGGATTTGAGACTACTGCTTCACCTTTGTAGCTCCATTCTCCCCTCCTGAAAAAAAAATGGAATATATTTTTGTCTGATATATTAGGAGGATTTGACAGTTTAATGTTGATCAGCCCCTTCAAAATGATGTTTGATGGGCCGTTGCAATTAAAGCACTACCTGTGCTTTAATTGTGACATTGCAGTGGTGAGGGGATGTGGATGGTAGCTATGATAATTGTGAAGCAAGGTTGTGGGTGCACTGCTGGCTTATCAGCTTGAGGCATCTGGTGAGGAAAGGGACACATCTCTGCTTAGGCTCCWGTAGAGTTTCCTAGTGACCCTTCCCTTGTGAAAGGGAAGACAGCTTGTTGCAGAGTGGTGCTTTCCTGCAGCAGGGGGAACTCCCAAGGTGCTTGGCACAGCATCCTCGTTCCTGAAGGTGCTCCAGCACAGCATCCCCCTTCCACGGGGTCCTCCAGGACAGGCGGCACATCCTTTCCAGTGTGAAAAGCTGGCTGGGGGTGGGGATGGGGGAACTGAGCCTGATGGACCAACGTCCTGAGCACGTATAGCAAATCCTGTAGTGCCTTCTGAGTATTTCCAGTGTGGTTCAGTCACCTTCATTTCAACAGGCTTGTATCCTTTTCAAAGGAAAGGTTGTATGTGTATGCTTTTTCCCTGTGGAGGGAGCAGTGTTTGTCCCGGCTGGGTGGGGAGGAGGAGCGAGGAGGTGACCTGTGAAAACTGACTGTTTCATCCCTCTTGCTGCAGTGCTCCGAGTGATGCAGCACACTGGGACAAAACCGAACTGGGCTTAATGCTTCCASTATCCCTGCCTCAGAGCATGTCTGGATGCTACCTTACAAAAGGAGAGGTCTTGCAGACAGCTTTTAGGTGTGTATCACAAAGTAGTGAGGTAATGGCATAAAATGCAGTAAGCTATTATTTATTTTTTTTAATGCTCTCCACCCCCACCCCTTTTTTCTTTCATTGCTGAAAAGGACTAATACAATGAAGAGCTTCTGCAAATGAAGGCGACTGCATATGAAATAACAGGGTTCTGGGTGTTTGGCTGGTGAGAGATGCAATGAGTGAACATTGCTAAGTGCTTTATAATAACAATGATTACAACGCTCTCTTAGGAGCCAGGAATCTCTCAGGTAGGGGATGGTGGGGAGAGGGGTTGTTTAAAATGGGGATTTAACTAGGTAGACATCTAGTGATAGTGGCACCCAGAAAGCCCCTGAGCAATGTTGCATATGATGCTGTGAGAAGCTACTCCGGAAACCCCAGGAGACTTGGATTAACGTGGTTAGAGGCTGAAGAATAATGGCAATGGATGCCCCTAAATAGCTCTTGTAGCAGGAGGTCTTTGTGGCAGAGGTTAATGATATCTTTTCTTGGTAAGGAGAGAAGTTGTAGACACAAATTCAGCAGAGGTCTGACTAGTCAGTAGTCCTCTATCAGACTCCTTAATATAGCTTGTGTTTCAGTGATCAGATTAATCGGTGTGTGCCTGGTCTGTTTCTGATCAGCTGAATTCTGCAATGGGAAGGGTGGATGCTGAAAGCAGCCTTCCGCTGTCCTGTGGCTAGTAAGAGTTACCCAGGGTGCCATTTTCAGCTTGGCCATCTTTGTGTCTTGCTGCAACCCCCCATAGTAGCATGACTCTTCCTGGCAGTAGGAGCATCGTTGGGTGGAGTACCTTGTGTGAACAAGAGCACGTAGCTCTTTCTTGTCGGGGGCTCTAGTCAATCCTTTATTTCCTGCTTGCCACTGTGGCATAACGTCTCTCCCTCACCCTTTAAATAGCACACTAGAGAAACGAGGGGTGATTGCAGTGTATGTGTTCAAAACTCCATTCCAGCCATCAGGACACGGCACTCCTTTATCGTGCTTTGCCCCATATCTTGACCAGACTCTTTACACAAATGACCCAAGCAAGGGCAACTGTTTTGCTTTGTCCAGTATCTTACTATTTGCATAGCCAGGAGGTGGTTGTTGTGAACTATCCCAAAGTCTTGCAGGAGTCTGCTTCAGCTTGGATAGTCCTGCTGTTGCTCAGCAGTGATACAGGAGCACGGGGCAACTCATAGCATCTGATCACAAAACTGTTTGCATCTGCTTTAGATGACAGTGTTCTGGTGGCACGGTACAGAAACACTACCTGGACTGTCACCTTCTAGCCTGATRTACTCAAGTGACAGCTTCACTATTTCTCCAAGCTGTGAAAAAAAGCTCTCCCATCTCCAAACAAAAGTGCAGATCCTGCAAGGTGTGGCTTTTTGTCTTCTGGGGTGGTTCAGCCTTCCATCTGGTGATGAGGATTTACTGGAATGAACAAGAAGATGCAACAAGCTATCCTACTTCTGTCTAGCTCCCAAGACAGTCATGAATTATACACAGAATAAACAAATAACCTGATATGTCTGTCATTATATCATAAAGGACGTTAATAATTCATGCAGCTTGCAAAATCCTTACTGAGACCTACCCTCTGTAACCTTATCTTTGCTGTGGGGGATGGGAGCTCTTCAGCCTCCACTCAGATTGCATCTGTGAAACAGAAGGAGTCAGCAAGGAGGAAGGTTTTATCGTAAAACTTCATCTGTATAATGGGTCACAAAGCGATGTGCAAGAGTTATCAGCCATTGGGGTCTCAAGGGGTGCTGAAAATGGCAAGTGGCTGCACTGAGTGAGATTTATGCGGGTAGCATGCTTCATAAAACTGACACCTATTCACTTATTTATTAATTCTTTGTGTTTCAAGTCCAGATTTGTGACAGGCTTTGAGATCAGGAGCCCAGTTCTAATCCTGCGCGACGAGAGTGCAAACATGGTGGAACGCACGGGCTTCTCTCGCTCCTGATGCGCATCAGCAAGTGTGCCATAGAATCTAGTTTCAAGATGTAAAATAAGAGCATAGCTTTCAAAAAAGCRGGGAGGCTAAGGCATTAGGTTAGCTTTGGCTCCGAACAAAACAGTTAATTGTTTTGGGTAGCATGTTGCTGGTATCACCAGTACAGCTCCAGTAATGGCAGACATTGCCTTTGGCTTATTTTGCCTGTGTTCCAGTCCGGGAGTTGCACGCTGGTGCTTCTGCCACCATCACACGAGAGGGCAAGTTACGTGAGCCGCCCGTTAAAGTTCCCGTTCGCAGGACCATCCCCATAGCAGCAGGAACAGTCAATCTGGATCTCCAGACGTAAATTCAATAACTAATTTATTCCTGTTGTAAGGCAACCAACTTCAGTTTTGCTTATATAGTTGGTAAGTGGCTTGATAAGACTCCCCGCATGGCAGAGGACTTCTTGCTGAACTTGTTCTGTCTCCTAGTTGAAAATAGCAGACTCGTGTACTATCTCGAGGTGCCCAGTTCTGTTTCCACTTACAGAAATATGAGTTCGTGGCAACGTGCTGAGATCAGATTTACCCCTTAAGACTGTGAGGATTAATTCTTGCACATTTTCAATGTATTTGGGGATCCTCATATGGAGGTCCTGCCAAATAACGCTCTTAACGTCCAAGTATCCGTTACAGGATGGCAGCACCATTGAGCGCTGGCCTGAAGATGAACTCTAGGCTGATAAGGATGGGAGGAACTCGATGATGGGATTCATGGCTGGAAGTGCCTTTTGGGAAAGCGCTCTCCTCTGCCGTGCGGTCTGCGGAAGATATTTACAGTCGTTGCTTTGCCATTTGTTCTTTTCATTGCTGTACCAATGAGAGGCGCGTGCACGCGTTTGATCAGAAGAATGCGGTGCCTGTGTGGGGCCCTTTCGCAGCACTGCCGGGCAAAGGTACCAGCTAACACGTTCGGTGACTTCTCCTTCCTCTTTCTGTTGGCAAATCATCCACCAACAGATTGCGATTTTCCTCAGACCTGCTCTTAGGCTTTAAATTATTCACTGAATTATCCTTTGGCCTCCAGCTCCTTTGCATGTCAAATACTCCAAATCAGCTTTTTATAAAGTTTGAAATTCAAGATATTTTAATTGGACACATAGCTCTCAAAGAATGGTTATCCTGGCTCTTTGTCATACTGGGAGGGCATTTCAAGTGGGGTCCTGCAGGGATCTGCCCTGGACCTACTTTTATTCAATAGTTTCATTAATAACTTACGCAATGGAATGGGAAATATGCTTATAAAATTTGCAGGCGACACTGAGCTAGGAGGGGTTGGATGTACTTTGGAAGGCATTATCAGAATTCAAAATGATCTAGAAAAATTGAACAGCGAGCCAGATATCAGCAAAATGAAATTCAGTGAAAACAAATGCAAAAGTGCTGCACTTAAGAGGGAGAAATCAAACGTACAAATACAGAATAAAGAATATCTGTCTGGGTAGCAGTGTGGCAGAAGAGATCTTGAGAATTATTGTGGATCACAAACTTTGTGTCAATGAAGTGCTGTCGTAGCAGAAGGGCACATTTATTCTGCAGTGTACAGTAGTTTCTTGGACAAGACTGGAGAGGTGATGTTTTCCTCTTCACACTCAGTTTGACTTCTGTTGGCGTACGTGATCTCACTTTTTGGCACGAGCCTTTGGAGATGTAGGTAGACTGTAGAGAATCCAGAGCAGGGCAACAAAAAGGATGAAATGTTTAGAAAACAGTGCAGAAGAGGGAAAGCTGGAAAAAACTGAGTTTGGAGTAGAAAAATAAAGAATTGAAGGGCAAAGGATGCAACAGAATAATGATCTTCCAGTTCTTAGGAGCTTGTCATAAGAATTTTTCAGTGTCTGCTGTAGGTGGGATAAGTGGGAAGAGGGGAGTGAGATTTAGGGTGGATAAGAAGGGAACTTTTCCACCACACAGTGAAAAATGGAACTGGAAGAAGGTACTGTGGGGATCTTGGGTTCACCTTCAGCGGAGGATTTAAAGAACAGATTAGACAATACTTCATGCAGAGGGTTCAGGTGTTTACGTGTCCCAGTGCAACTAATGGTGGGAGAGGAATTCCTGAAGCCTCTGCCATCCCACGTGTCTGTGACTGACTGAACACCTACTACCTGTTCTGTTTCTAGATCGAGTTAGACCTTAAATGGTTAGTGCTTCTGTTTTCTGATGGAGAAATCATTTATAATTTTCCTATTGCCCTAAATGTCATTGGTGGCATGTTGGTGGTTACTGTTGGTTTTCCCACAGGTACCTACAAGAATATTTGTGCTGAGGAACTGTTAATGAAACACAAATTTCCTGTATAATTGTCAGGCTCTTTTCCCCTTGCTTCTTGCCCAGCTCTATCTATCCTGCAGGTTGAGAAAACTCCCCAGTTATCCTTTTTATTGGATTGTAATACTTGTTGGGGTATCAAACTGGGATCAGGATGGATCTGGCAGGGGGTTTGGCACTTGCTTTTGTTTGCAAGACATACCCTGCTGCAAAAAATTGTAAAGACGAGGCAGACGAAAGACAAGACAAAGGAACAGGCCCAGAAAGTTAGTGTTTGAATCAAGGAGAACAAAGTAATTTGGTGATAGAGCTGAATGTAGAACACACTATCCCACTATCTTTCCCTTCGTGTTTCTTAAAGATCTTCCTTGGGATATAGTTTTAATATTCATTTGTCCCTTCCTTCCCTTCTATAATAATGTCAAAGATGCAGGCTTATTATAGAGGAGACCAGATGGTAGAGGTGAATAATGTCTTGACAAATACTAAGAAAAGACTAGTCCAGCAGGCAAATTTTTCCCACCCCTTCTTTATATAAACACCTGTGCACATACTTTAAATTAAAAGGAGTCATAAAATGACAGTGTGGGAGGCTTGATGATGTCTGGAAGTATGGTCAGAAAGTTACTTGGTTATTTTGAAGGAAACGGGTGCTCTGCGGAAGTTGTATCTTCAAAAAGAGAGAAAAGGCAACTTTGTTTTTCCTTGACTTGTAAATATTGGCTCATGTGTGGTTTTACAGCATAGGTATGTAAGAAATTCAGAAAACTTAGAGGGGGCATGAGCGTGCACGTGCACACATGCACGCGTGAGCACTGACACATGCGCTGTTAAAGGATTAAGCATCTTGAAGGAATAAGCCAATTATAAGAAGTTCCTGCACAGCAAAAATTAGACAACACAGTAATTAATAACCTTATTAAATAGCAATATTTGGGCACTGAACCAAAGCGTATGAATCAGAGTGAAGCGTTCTTGGCTGAACACGCTGCGTGAAGTGTAGACACTTGTACAGAACACTCTCTGTCTAAAACCCAATAAGCTTTGGGGCAGTATATCTACTTAGCAAGTAGTTTCTCCTCTTGTCCTTTCATGTTTATGTGAATCTTTCTCTTACTTTTCGGGCCAGGAAGGCAGCAAGAGAAAAGGACCGAGTCTCCTATTTTTTTAACATCCTCTCTTGCTCGCAGCCAAGCAAGCACTCTCCTAAGGCCGCTTTAAAAAAAATCAGTGTCCTCAAGCAGAAAATGAATTTTCTTTCCTCATACTTCTTTCCCTGTGCTTCTGTGAGAGGCTGCTCGCAATGAGGCTTATATTCATGAGTAGTTTGTGTAACTGCCTTACCCACCCCCAGGTTAGACGTGGCGAGATGTGACCGCAGCCCGTGGAGGGTCTGTCCCGTGTACCCTCGGCCAAGAGGCAGAGTCACCCTGGGCTGAGCTGCGGTGGTACGTCCTCCTGGGGCTGGCCAGGGGCTGTCACTGCGTGGCTTGCGCTGGTGGCTTGTCTGCGAATGTCTTCAGCTTCTGTACAGAAGACCAGGACTCCCGGCTGCCATCTGTTGTGTGCACAAGTGTGGGAGGGTGTGGGCCAAGGACAGCCTGGCTCCTGCCTTTCCAGGCAATTCTCGTTTTCTTCCGAAGCCACGCAGCTGGAGCGGTGGTGTAGCCTCACAAACCGATGTGGACATGTACAGAGGCTTCTGCAACTTGGGTCACCTAAAGCATGAAACGTGCCCTAACGCTACGTGAGGGTTGCTGTGAGCAGTGGCAAGGCACAGGCGCCCACTCAGCAGGAGTGGGACAGGCGGGACACTTTGCTTCCCRGCCCCGACTGCAACAGCAGTGATTTGCCTCCTGATGTGCTGCTTGTCACAGTAAATATTTTTGAAGCTCTGCTGCTTTTTTTAAGCCTACTTTATCTCATCTTTAAGAAAAATCAAATATGCAAATTATAAAATCAATTAGCATTTTTGTAGTTTTCTTTGGAGAGGCAGTGATAAATGGTGTTGTGTTTTCRAAAATCATTTATGTCCCTTGTTAAATGTTGCACGGGAGGCTGTAAAATATGCAGGGGAGGGAAACAAAACCATTTTTTTCAATGCGAGAGATTTTTCATGTATATCCCGAATGTGTGTGATCATGCTTGTGCATACGATAGTTGTTGAGTYGTTAGGTTGGAAGAGTCCTATGGAGACCCCCCAGCAAAGGCAAGCCAGCTGAGATGATGGGGGTCACTGGGATGCGCTGTGCRTGTCACTGCTAACGAGGGGACAGGGGATGGTGGGGCTGCCAGGCTCCTCGCATGCGGTTCCTGTAGGCACAGAGCTACTGGGTGCAATCACAAATACTTGAGCTCAAAGGTTTTCTCCTCACCCGTGTTAATCACTACAGAGGACACTGAAGTGGTGCTCGGTTTAAGGGGGGACTGCGCAGGTGGCTCATAAAGGGGGCCTGGTGGCTTTCTGTGGGCAGCACTACATCCRTGCTAGTGGCTTCCCAGTCGGTGCATCAGCTGTTTTCTTTATGCTTTATTTGTAAATGCCATTTCACAAGAGCAGTAGGGCACTCTAAGCTGCGTGTTTGGAGGAGTTATCGCTCCTCAAGCCCTGTAACGCCACCTGAGGCGTGCMGTAATGGCCCAGGCATGCAATGACTGTCATGTCTTATTGCTTACAGCTTCCATATGAGATACGCTTCAAAGAGAAATCTCCGTGTTCATAATGGGCTATCAGTTTCTTTACCCTCTTCATCCTTGCTACGGTCGTCTTAAAATTTTATGTAAGTGCAGTGGCCGTGGGAGAGAAACAACAGGCAGAAGGTCAACCGAGACAAAATAATAATGGGGTTTATGTATTTTTTTTTTTTAATGGTAGCTTTCAACCCAGCATATGGCAACTGAGATGAAAYCTCAGATTCTTGGATGTGGCCCACTCTGAAGACTTCTAGTCWTGGACAATATCAGGGCTAGAGGGACATAGTAATGGGTCAGATACACACAAGGGCTTTTGCCAGTGCTGTGGTGTGCGTAAGGGATGTGCTAGCTGGAAAAAGGTGTTTTTACTACCACTGGCAAAAGCTCTCCTATAGCCACACTACACCAAAAAAAGAAGCTGCTTCTACTATTACATTTTTTAACCTAGAAACCTGGTGTCAGCTATGCAGAAATCCMCTCCTGCCTTTTTTCATAGTGTAATACACTTTTTTTTTTTTTTTTAATAGTGGTATCTAAAGCTGTACTACAAGGCTTAACTGGACTTTTTGGGAAACTGCTGGTCTGTAAGGTTGAGAGCCAGGTATCATAAGGTTCYACAATTAAAGGGAATTGCAGTCTTTCTCATGAATGAAAAATCCAATGGCTTTTCCCTAAAATAGTAGTACTTCTTGAGGTGGAGGCAGGGGGTGGAATAAGTTAAAAAAAAATATTTTTAAACAAATCTGCTGACTAAATTTAAATTAACTTTAAATCCCAGCCCGACTGAGAGCTCAGTGTCTCTTTTGCATATACCAACAGAGTAATACTGATGCCTCTGTCTTTCTCTATAACTAATCCTCTCTGAAGGCTTGACCATACGTGACATTTATGCGGATATGAGCAGTTGTTAATGTTGATGGATACAGCTCAAGATGGGTGGTGATTTCCCCTTGCTGTGGTGGTGTAGGTGTTCCTGGAGGGAGCTGACACAGGCAGGCGTCACTGAAATCGAGGATCTTGCACAGAGCTGGAAGTTAAGGAAAGGTGTCAGCTCCATAAGTCCTCAGCAAGGTTTCTCAGACCTGTGGCTGGGTATGAACATATAATTGATTTTTTTCAGTTCACTGGACAAGCAGGAGGAGGGGAAAAAAATAATTAAAAAAACTTCTGTTTTGGTGTTTCAAGGCATTTTTTTAAATGAGTGACTTGTGTAAAAATAAAGCATTTTTGGTGAGAATACTTCAGAAGATTTATGGGTAACTTTGGACAAYCTGAATATACCTTTGATGATAGCAAATATAATGTTTGACTGAAAAAGGAAAAGAAAAAAAAACAACCCCAACCCAAAACCCCCTCAGCTCTGTCTGTGACCCATTACCTTTACACTGGGAGTCCCACTGAAGGCTTGGCTTCCCCTCCTTTGGCAGAAAGGTGGGTTTGCAGATGTCTTCACCCATCTCCTTCCCTGGATTTCCCCTCCTCCCCAGCCAGGCTCCTAGGGGAGAAGAGWCAGCGTTGCCTCTGCAGGAATCTGGGAAATAGCCTAAGTTACACTGGAAAACTGGGAAGAGCTGGCCTGCGCAATTAAATCTTGTTTTCATCCACAGCCTTGTATGTTATCAACTGGCATGAATTTTGCCTGTGTGAATAACACACGTCTGTCTGCCAGTCCCTCCCTCTGTCTCCGTTCATCCCCCCACCCCTCACAAGCGATGCTTCAGCTCTGTTCTGCCGGTCGTCTCAGGCATCTTTCTGCTATGATGTTTCTGCCCAGCTTTTGGGCCATGCTGTATAATTTAGAGTCCTCCGTGGCCTTGCTTCTTAGTTGGGTTTCTTTGCTCCTTGATCTCCAGGGGAGCCTCTTCCATGGCTTTGTGGGTGGTGGGGGAGCGTGCGTGGCCTGCCCGGGGAACGTCCCTTTGCATGAAGAATGAAATCACTTGGTGAACCTAACCRAAGTGCAAAACCCCCGAGCTGGTCTGCTCCCTCCCACCATCGCTTTGCCGTGCTGTTGGCCTTACATTCCACTCCTTGTGCTCTTTCCCTCCTTTCTCCGGYGTAGCATTGGGAGATGAACGTTGCTGTGGGAAAAGCACGGACGGCAGTGCCAAGTGGTGCGGAGGCAGTCGAGCATTGCTTTTCAGGTCAGACGGGAGATCTGACATTTGCGTGGCCAGYGGCTGGGGTCAGGAAATCTTATTAAACAAAGGAGAGTTATCAAGTTCTGTGGATTTAGAAGAGGGTGTTTTGTTGTTGTTTTAAGTTGGTGTTACTGCTCTAAGCGGAAATCTGTGTGGTTGAGGATATCGGAGGGTGTCGTGCGTGTTGGAAGGACTGGCAGCCAGGTCCCTTGCTCTACAGGGATCAGGACGAAGGAGATGCCGYGTGGCAGCTCCTGGCCCTTTCCGCTGCCCCAGGAGGCAGCTCTGCCCATGGTGGACAGAATCGGCCCCCGGCTCAGGTTGGGCTTAGCTGAAGGTGCAAAGCAGCTGAGCCCTCGGGCACTCGGTGCCCTGTGCTCGGCTCCTGGCTCTGCCCAGGTCCCTTCTGTTGTGCCGCAGCGATAATCYGCTGCCACAGTAGGACAGGCACCGCTGGCCCTGCCGTGGCTCTGTGTTTGCTCTCTGCTACAGAGCCCTGCTGAAGCAGTAAGCTGTTTTCTGTACGCCACAGCACTTCAGCCTTGTTAATCACTCTGGGCTTAAATAATTATCTAGTGCAACTGTTTATATAAGAAGGAAGAAAAAAAACCCCAAACCCCACACCTTGCAATTTTGGTTGTCCCTTTTTCCCCCTTTTCTCTCTGTGGTGCCTTGTGCATAAATTTTGAAGTCTTGAAGTTTATAACCTGCCCCAGCCATAATTCTCAAAGCTGCATGTTCTTGGTATTCTGCCTGYACCCGGTGCTGCAGAAAGAGCAGTTACCTTAGCTGAGGGCACTGATTTCCTCCCTCTCCCTTCAATCACCTTGCTTATCTGCGAAGTGTCAGGGCTCTGACTCTTTCTCTCTTTCTTTCTCTCCCTTTCTTTTTCTCTCTGTCTCTCCGTCTCTTGCAGTATGCAGTACTGGGCCAGGAGGCTGGAGCAGGAGATTGATGGAGTGATGAGGATATTTGGTGGAGTCCAGCAGCTCAGAGGGGTAAGCTGTCTGTCTTTTACCTGTGCTGCCTTCCTTGTGGCAATGAATGTTCTCATCTGCAGAAATCACCTGTGTGAACACTTGCAATAAGTCACCCTCTCGGCTCGCTCCATGTGCAGGGTCATGGCTGGCTGTGCTTCTGGTTGCTGGTCAGTTTGATGCATTTATCGAGTGTGTGGGAGTGAGTGTGTTTTGTATCTGTCTGTCTCCCGGTCTGCATGTCACTGCTATCTGAGCATGTACCTGTGTTTTTTTTCCTATATGACACACTAAATGCATCTTAAATCCAACTAACYTTTCCTCCAGGGACTGAAGGTAGTTTAATTTGTGTTTTAATTTTAAACTTCTGTTGACAAAGCAGGAAATGTTCAAAGGATAGTTTGACTAGCTGTTGGAAGCTCTTGTGTTTAAATATACATTGCGGGTAAAACTGTAATTCTCGTTTGGGTTCTGTTTCCAAGTGCACAAAACAAAACCCTGTTACTGATGCTGGCATCTGCCTCCTGCTCCCTGGCCCAGCAGCAGGGCGCGGGTCCGGCAGGCTGCGGGAGCCAGACCTCCTCTTTTCCTGGCAGCGCTGCTCCGGGTTGGGTGAGGGCAGTTACAGAACGGCTTCGTCGTGGTTTGTTAGGTTTGTGGATCAAAGGGTCTTTAGGACCCTCCCTGTTGCCTCTTCCCAGTAAGACCCTGTTTCCCCTTGCCAACACTGTTGTGCTGACTAGCTGTTTTGAAATGGAATAATTTGAAATTAGGGTTATGGTGCAAATCTAAAGAAAATAGCCTTCTCTAGCATGATAAATATGTTGCCCCAGAAAAAAGCATGGGGTGTATTTGTGTTTTCTCATGGCAGTGGCGTGTTCTTCTCAGATGCCAATGATTTATGGGCCTCTTACTGTCTGTCTTACACTAGTAGCTATACTGGCTTCAACAGAACTGTTTGTGTTTTATACTGTTGGTTGTAACCCATTGTCTAAACACAGAAGTTGCACTATTTTCTTTTAAATGCATTTGAAAATGAGTTTAACTGAAGGCTTGCAAAACTCTTCATAGTTCATCCATTCCTTCACGTTCATATTTGAGCTCTAGGATGGTGTATCTGGGCTTTGCTTGCATTCATTTCAACTGAACTTCGACTGGATTGATATAAACTTCATGTGCAGCATGAAAAGCGTATACACTGCTTTGGTTTTAACAAATACTTTTGTGTCCATGCATTTGCAATGCAGTTTTGCATGTTGGCAGGGTCTTAGAATCAGAGCCAGGGATGCAAGTTTTCCAGGCAATACATAGGCGCAACAGCCAGCATACTCTTTAGCAGAGCACATTTTAAAAAAAAAAAAAAAAGGACTGCTACTACATTTTGTACATGTCCTCTCATAATTTATTCTTGTTAGCTTTGATTTTGCTCCTTTGCATGTTAAATAGGTATATCATGTAATTTTTTTAATGCCATAATTAAATAGAAATTACACCTCCAATTTGCCAGCACTTGACTCCTATTGGCCAGTCAGTCAATTACAGGTAAGAGAGTTTCCCACTTTTTCTGTTTAATTCTTCTGATAGAACATAGTGCATCACTTTAATGGATTATTACCAGATAAACTAACTACAGAGGGATTGAAAGGGTTTTTTGAAATCTGTTTTGGAACCTTCTTGTGAAGGGAGGGAGCTGTGCACGATTGTTGTATCTGGTGAATGCATAAACCACCTGAAGCCAAGAAATGAGCTACTGAAAATTCCAACATGCAGCTGTTAAAACACCAGAAAGGACTAGTAGAGGCTGTCTGTGGATCTCCAGGGGGGAGCTTGGGATGTAGAGTTCAAGTTTGATTCATAAATGGAATATCAAGTGAATGACACTTAAAGACCACATCACTTGCCAGTGCAAACTAGCATAGCCTCACTGATGKGAGATAGCACAGAGTGCTTCATCCTGAAGAGCTCAGAGCTGTACTCACAGGGAGCCTCTTACCCACCAGTTGCACACAGGTTCATCTGGGTTGCAGTATGGGAGCTGTTTAATGTCATAAAGTGGTACTATGACCCGCTCTGGGACATGGGTAAAAAAAAAATAATAAATCCATATTCTGCTGCAACCACACTCAAAATTTAGAGGGTGGCAACTAATTCTTAGGGTTGGGACTTGGTCCGTGCTTCCCTTCTTGTAAAGGGCACTACCTGGGCATGACTTGGACTTTGTAGCTCGCCTTGCTCCATGGTCGTGCTGGCTTGCAACCAGGATGCAGGTGTTGGAGCCCAGTGCCAGCCCGCAGAGCTGCGGTGCGCCCTGGTGCAGAGCCAGCAGCGCGGGGCAGGAGGGAGAGCCGCTGCCTGAGGAGCAGCGGGAGCCGAARCGTCCGTCTGGCTGGAAGCCAGTCCCACCCACTGGGATTTCTCAGGAATGTTTGTTATTAAGCAAGAATAGGTCCGTGTGGGGCAGGAAGGATAAAGAAAAATGGGGCAAATAGAGCCTGTTTTTTGCCAGAACTTGCTGATGTTCTTTGGGGTTGYGGTGTTAGCCTGGGACGTTCAAAGTGTCTGCAGGGGGGGCTTCTGGTACATAGTGTGTAGGGAGTGATACTAGAAGTAGGGGAAAAAGTGCTCCAGTGTCACYGAAAAGAGACAAAACTGGTCCTTCGGAACTCGGTGGGGTCTGCCGTGCGGGCTGTGGGTCCCGCTGCCGGCTCTCATGGGTCTGTGAAGCCTGTAAGCACTGGGAGTGGTGCCATGCCATAATGGATCTTCCCTTTCCAGTTCAGGCCTGACTATCAAAGTGACAGACCAGTAAATAATAATAAAAATACTCTCCTCTGAGGTTTGTCAGGTTTACTTAYGAATATTTTTTTCTTGGGTTGCTGTGAAAGGATGTGGACCTGTTCTTTGGTTATTGACTGAAATCGTATAACTGTTGTGGCATATGAGGCATGAAATTTATTGTCAGAAATACGGTGTCCAGGAACATAACAGTGCTGAATATTTTATCTTGCTGGAGTGCTGCCCACCCAAAAATGATTTTTATTTTAACTCCTCAGTCATTTCCTAGAGTTGGGGTACTAAATGTCAAATGCCCCTGCATCCCTCCTCTCCTGCAGGGTGAAGGCGCAGTCATCTCATACGCTTCCCCTGGGGAGCTCATCCAAGCTTACACCATTCAGATGCTTGTTTGCTCAAGTGGAGCGTTTTTCTGTAGCAATTACAGAGGAGGGTGAGAAGCTCTGAGGTGCAAAGGGGTGTCACGCCRGGGGCTCACCTTTCAGCTGTGAGACACCACCTCATTTCTCTCCTGAAGTCCAGACCTTGAAAACACTGAAGTGCAAACGTCCCCGTCGGTCAGACTGGCTGTGGTGGGGCTACACGTATATCTGAATGCTGTGGGCTTGSGGCTGTAGGGGGGACCGTGGCCTTGCTGGGTTGATTCTCTGCCCAGTGAAGTCGGGGTTCAGCCCTCTGGGTGCTTGTGGTGCGGCATCGTGTTGGCTGGCCGGTTGCTCCCAGTGTGCCTCAAAACAAATCCCAGCACTCGGAGATTAGGGCATGTTTCGTTGCCTCTCTGTCCTTACCTCCCTTGTGGCTCACCAGAAACACCAAAAAAGAGCACAAATCATTGCTAACTTAAATCTCACTGGCAGAATGATATGTGGAACCCTAAAATGCTAGCTGAATAGGTTGAATTTCATTAGATGATTTTATTCTAGAATGAGGAATATTGCACTAAAAATCCAACTCCCTGACTTATATTCTTTTTCTGTTAGTGACTTTCTTCGTGGCTACGGTGGACTCTACATCATTTTGCAGGACAAGAAAATGTTTTTGACATTTCCTGCTACACTGCACTAAATTTCTGTTTCTTCCAGAAACAGAACATTATCTGTTTTGGCACAAGTAAAAGTTGTTGACTTTAGTCAAAAGTGGACGAATTTGTTGTATTCCAGCCTAGATGGTTTCTTCGTGTTGCAAAACCTGCTTCAGGGTAGACTCTGCGGTTGAAAGATTTCCCATGCTGGTGCAGCCCTGTCCCAACCTACCAGTGTCCCGCTGGGCTGGCGCTTGTGGTGGGACCGACGGCAGCAGAGCCGCCTGTGCCGCTGGGTTTTGTGCCTCGCTGAGCAGCTCCCCTGGATGGTGCGTTAAACCTTCCTCGCTGGATAGCCAGGCTGAGGTTGCAAGTCTCCTCTGGCTTGCTACCTAAATTGTGTTTGATCCTCTGTCTCCTGAGGTGAGCAGCTAGCTGGTCAGGCCATCTCCTCCTCCTCCTCCTCCTCTGGTACCTTTTATCTGTGGCTGCCTGTTAATGGGCTTGTTTCTTTGCTAACAATTACTGAGGAAGCCAAAGCCTTCAAAATGAGGTGGGTTAAAACTAAGCGGTGTGAGTGCTGAGCCCCCTTTTCTGYGCTGTCTTCCTTCCTGCTCTTCTCCCTGGCTGCCCTTCCTGAGGACTGCTTCAGCCGGAGGGATGAGCGCTCTCCCGGAGGGGTTGGCGGTGGCGGTGCAGCCTTTCCCTGCTCGGCAGACAGGCTTTAGCAGAGGCGGGGTGAGTGGCAGAGCTAGACCCATGCTGCGCCTGCTCTCCTCTCGGTGCTTTGGATGAACAGAGCTTCAAGTCTGGCAAGCTGTTTTTGCACCCTCCTGCCCTTTCCTCTGGGCTGTTGAGGGAAGTCAAGAGATAATGTCTGGATCTGCCTCAGCGGCGTCTGACTGGAAGATACAGATGCTGCTGGCCTTGGTGGTGAGGAAACACCCAGGCCATAAAGGTCCAGATGGCCCCAAACCTGCGCGGTGAGCACTTGCTGGCAGAGCYGGGCAGGCAGCGAGCTGCTGCGTGCGCTGTGCTTGGTCCTCGGCACGGAAAGGAGGATGCGCCCAGGGAGAGGGTGCCCGTCGGGATGCAGCCTGCTACCCACAAGGGCTTTGCTGAATGTGGCAGAGCAGAAATGTCTGGACTTGGTCCTTGTAATCAACATCTTATTTTAYCTCAGTGGATTTTTTCATTTCTGTCTTTTATTCTTGCTTGCTATCTTGTGTTGTTTTCTCAGCTTTGTTTTGCTAGTTTGGCATCTCTGCCTGGCAGAACTGCTGCTGTTCATTCATCTGGTATTTTGTGAAAGGGAAGGACAAATCCTGTAGGCCAGGGCTTGGGGCAGGGTGACCAGGATCTGTGCAGGCGTCCCCACCTTTGTCTGCCTCRCAGCATCACCTGCAGCCTGCCTGCCCTTTCTGCTCAGCGCTGCTTCTCCGATACGTCACCTTTTGTTTTCAAAGCATGGCCATCCTTGAGTTGAGGCAGCCACAGGTGAGGAACTGTGGTTGAGCCGTGCACAAACAAGAACTTGAATTAAAAAAAATAGTATACTAGCAGAGTTTTGGCTTGGATCTGAAGAGCTGAAGTGGCATCCACCTTCTATATTGCTGTGGTCTATATTGCACTCCTCCTGTGATGGGGTCTCTGCAGTACTGAGTGTTTCACGTGGCTGTGTGAGTGCATCCCTTACAAGACTGCTGGTACAGAGCTAGGGAGTCTCCTTAATGCCAGCACTAGGAGGTAAGACATGCTCTTATCAAAGGAGCTGCCAAGGTTTTCTGTTCAACTTTTTTGATCTTGGGTAACTACTGGCATAATAGTAACGTAGCCTAGATCTTCCAAATAGCTGTGGTATTACAAGATGTTTAATTTGCTCTTTYGTTTTCTCTGGGTATAGAAACACTCACCTGGTCATTCAGTAGGGCTGGAGARTTTGGAAAGTGTTTATGGGATTTTAAATGAATGATGCTAGAGAATCGGAGCCCYCCTGCACAAGTGCTCTGCACGCAGTGTCCGAGGAGCACGACTGCTTCCAAAGGGCTCTGTCAGATGGACTGGGCATTTACAGAAGGACAGTGATGTGATCCTTAGACATGTCAGAGYTGGGAATGAGATGCTAATCTTCTGATATTCAATCCAGTACCGTAATCCACAGTTTGGACTTCAGAACACTGTAACTTTTCTTCAGAAGGCCTTTTCCTTCTGAAGAGTCAGCCCCAGCCTCCGGAGTGGGAGATAAGTGATGCCCAGTGACTGCACTGTGCTCGATAGACTTCAGAGAAGGAGTTTGAGCCCAAAGCTTGGGCAACACACGCAGCCAGCTGCTTATGCTACAGCAGTGCTGAATGCCTGCCTTCTTCCAAATGCTGCAAGGGAGAAGAGACCTAACTGAGTCTTCCAACAGCTAGTGCCTGTTTGGGGGCTGACCAAGAGTATGGACTCTGCATCCCAGTGAGATGATGGTTCCATGCTCTTGGTTCCAAGAGCTCCGTGCTCTTGGTTCCCAAGCTCATGAATTATCTGTCTGATCCTTGCTGTTCCTCTCCCCYTTTTCCCTCCCCCTCTCCTACCAGCGTGCACACAGCCTGCTTCCGCACACCATCGCTGTGCCCTCCCCTGCTCCTCATGTTTGATAAGAGGAAGTGTGCGATGCCAGATAAACACATTCCTGTTCCAAACTGCTTGGGTTTATTTTAATCTGCCGGGGCTGTTCAGCAGCCTCAGCACTCTGTTCAGCACCGAGTGCAAAGCCAACAATATATTAYCAAGGAGGAGCATTTAAATGTCCTTAGCCTTGCAGCAGCTTGGTTGGAGAAGGGAGATCCTCTGTCACCCTTTGCATGGGCCAGTGCCTGCCATCGTTAGCCCCCTTACACCCATCGTCTGACTTCTCACTCTTTCTCTCTACTACAACCATATTGTATCTGTACTGGGAGATGTCAGGGAAACATATGCTCCAGCTTTTAGTACATTTGCATAATTAGAGTAATGTGTATGAATAATTTATAGCTGTATGTGGCTGCTCAGTGTGTGACGTTAGCACCCCTCGCTAAATCCTTTCCAGTGGGTGGTGCAGATCCTGCACCAGAGCCATTGTGCCAATGCAGTGTACAGCCTGGTGGCAGATGCAGGAGCCCTGCTTTGGGAGATTGGGGTGTGCGTATATAYATATGTGTGTGTTTGTGTGTGCATATATATATATTTAGCGGAGAAAGATGGGCTCTTACAATTACAGGGGAGGAGCAGGCTAGAAGTCTRAGAGGCTAAAATGCCTTAGGCTCTTAGGCTCAAAACTTGTTCCATTTGTGCAGAAGCTGTGAATTAAAATGTTCTGCAACATTTCAAAGCTGAGGCAGGGATTTTTCCAGCAGGACTCAGGTGTGACTAGTTTGTTAGTTTGTGTGCCAAGTTTATGGTTTCTTTAAATGACTTTTTCAGATCATAAAACTTAGTAGCTTGTGGGATGGGAGGGGAAATAAACTTGCCTGCACTGTATCACAGAGCCTGATCTCAATCAGTCGGTCAATAAATAGTAGSAAAGGATTGCCTGGGCACTATCTCACTATTTACCAGCTCTTTAGTGYGCGAGTTCTCATGCTGGAAAGGCCAGAGTCCCAGGTAGGTTTTCTAAAGGAGTGATCAGAGTGGTTGAATACTGGTATTTATGTTCCAGTGAATTTTAGCTTAAACTATATTATTTGGTCCTTTCCAAATGTTTGAGCGCCTTGGCTGGGAAGCGCTGTGTAAACTGGAATGAAGTGCAGGCACGCACACTTACTGGCTCATTAGTATTATCCACTGGGAAACTGAGGCAGGTGGTTGAGCTGAGCAGGTCTGCATAAYGAAGGTGTGGAGCAGCCTGCACTGCTCTCCATCATCTGCACAGCCAGCGGGCCCTTRGAGGGGTATGTGTTTAGAAGGGTAACAGGCACAGTAATAGTCCTTAAAGCCCTTGCTTTGAACCTTTTCACTTGACAGAATTACTTTGCAAAGATAATACACTTGCAGCTAGTAGGTGAGTTAGCAAAATCAGAGGGGATTGCCGTTGAGTTTTATGGAGTCGTTTCTGATTTATATTGCTGTCAGTGACAAGTTAAATGAGCCCAGCATTCAACAGACTGATGTTCAGGTGCATGCATCTCCTGAGTGCGCTGCTCTGCACTTCGTGTCCAAAAACATAGCTGATGTACCAAGCCGGTCAACAACCATGTTTGTAAGATCCTCATGAATATTCAGTGTAACTCTTACAATTGATGGTGTTGCCATTACACAGCCATATGAACCCATGGGAACGATGAGTCGTTGGTCGATGGTTCCGGAAACCTCCCTCGGCCAGGTTGTCCTGCCCCCGGCTGAAGGAGCCTGTGTGGTCCCCACGTCCGTTCCAGGCTAAATCRTTACCTTCAGACTGCATTTAAACACAAAGCAAGACAAAATCCAAACCAACCCTGCCAGAATGCAGGATGAATAATTAGGTGGAGATCATTAAAGTTTGCCTCCTTAAAAACATACRTAGATTATTCTTTAATGGAAAGTTAATTGTTTTATTATTCTCTCCAGATGGTTCTTTTCCTTTACATTCACAGGGGAATTGATATAGCCTGGGATTCAGTCTCCTGTGAGCAGAGCTCATAACCAAAAATGCAACTCTATCCCTGATCAACATACAAAACAATAGAAAAATATGTATACGTATTCCATCATAGTTTCAGATTTTAAATATTATTTATAGGCTGGAAGTGCCCCCTCAACTTGAACTGCTGCAGGCTGTGGAGTTTGCATTTCTCTTCCTGGTAGGTTTGTCAAGCAAACGCTTTGTATCGGACACTACCGAGTCTTGGTTTTCATGCAGCTGATCGATTGCTTCCAAATACTGGACTGTGGAGGAGCCTGCAACTGCGAGCACTGAAATATGCAGTTGTAGTAAAAGATTTAAAGAAGGAAGTTGTTGTTAGATACTCTGGGTTATTGTACGGAGGAAGCAATAAGATGTGTGGCATCTCCTTTGTTCTGTACGTAGAAATGCAGGAGGGCTTGGGAAGGTGGGGAGAACRCGGTGGAGGTGACTTGTCAAGGGCAACCACAGTTGTGGTTTTTATGTTCTGGTGTGGCTTCAACCTGGTAGATTGCAGCTGTGAGCTTGCATGTTAAATGAGCATATTTATGGTTTCTCATTACAACAGATCACCTTTGACATCCGATGTGAATAACTTGAATGGSCCCCTTATTTCAAATACCCAGCCATGCTGACCTGTTGGCCTTCAATGATTCTGCTGGTTTTATAGGTACTTATTTCCTTTTAATTATTTAGAGTTAAAATATTATTGTAAGGGAGGGAGAGAGAGTGGAGTCTGATATTAGATTAGCCTTTTCTTCCAAGTCCAGGTGATGTGCTTATATGGGCGAGCTTTGCTCGAAGACTGAGGACCTGCGCTATGATTAAAGCTGTGGTTTGCTGTTGCTTTACGGAAAGGGACGGCTCTGCTTTYGGGAGGAACTGCCCCTTGGGAGGCTCCAGGTTTTGGTAACCTTCAGGGTTCTGTAGCTTTCCAACACTTGTATCCTTTGCAGCTAACTTTGACSATGCTGCATACAATGAGCTTGAAAAAACCCACACTCTTTTGTGTCCTAGGGATAAGCCAGGCACTCTCATAGTTTGAGAGGTTGTATCCAAAGCAGAGGGAATGAAGGGGGAAAGGAAGATGAAGAGGCTAAGGAGGAAATGTAGCAGGAAGGTGATGCTAATTGTTATGGATTCTCCTCTCCCTTCTGTTGCTCTCGGGCTGATCGGTGCCAACTGACGTAAGTGGAGCATCTCCTCTTTGTTTTGACAGATTTTGGAGGATTTCTGTTTCATTGTTGGCGATTTATATTTGTGTCTGGTCCTTGTGATTCAGTTATTCACTGGACTTCAGATTTTATTGACTTTTTTCCCTTTTCTAACTGACCTTTCACACCTGTAAGCGTCCAAGACAGATTTGGTATGTGTTTGTTCAGCACCTACCATAACCAATAGCGTCACGCTTTTTGGACACTGAGCACAGTATAAATATTAAATAGTAAGTAAGGGYGCTGAGAAAAATCCTGTCTGAATGAAACATGAGATTTGCCTGTGTGAAGAGATTCGGTGAATGAGAGGCACGGCTATTTCTAGCAGGGCAGTTCCCTAAATGTCTGGGTGATGTGCCTTGGACTGGTGGCAGGATCTAGATGTTTGTATGTGTCAGAGGAGGCACTCTAGGGATTGTTTAAGCAGTAGCATTAGTTATCATCTGTTGGATGCCCAAGTGAAGCTTTGCTTGTAGCTAGGAGGCAGGGAGCAGATTTTCAGTTCCCTGCTGTGACTGTAAGGCCAGGTAAATAGAGAAGGAGGAGACAGCAGGGGGTTTATGTGACTTGAGGAGCAAAGAAGATTGTAATGGTAAATGTTGGATTACTTTTAAAAACAAGTAGGTCATTGAAGATACCATGGTTGGTGAACAGAAAAAGAAAGAAAGGCGGATTTATTCCTTGTTCTTCTAAAGATTTGTTACACTGTAAAGCTCACTTCACTGCTCAGCATGCTGTCATTTTTAATTTTGGAAGTTCTTTGTTTCTGTTTTTGTCAGTGGTCCAGCGAGGATGACACTGGACTTGAGATTAGGGACCTGGGATCTTCAAAGGAGCCTTGGTTCCCAGTTCTCCTGGGCATTGCGAGTAGGCTGGGCCTTACTGTAGCGCTTGTTGGGAACATCAGCTGTTGTTTCCGTTTCCTGCTCTAGCAGGGATTTGCCTGTGACCCTATGGTGCTCAAGACAAAATATTTAAAATTCAAACTGTCTTTTGTYTTCTGCCCCTTTTGCAGGGTGCTAGCACGCAAGAAAAACATTTTTCTCCATCCCTGCCTTTTGTAGAAGGGAAAAGATGGCCACTTTACATCCAGCGATAATTATTTGACATGAGGTATCTACATAAAGGGAGTCTTCATAGCATCTATACAATATATGTCTGATTCTGYTTAGTTGCCGGCTGGGGTTAAACCACAACAAAATGATAGCTCCAATGTATTCTTAAACTCTCAGTGTCTTGGTGTTCATTGAAAAAGAAATCATAGCATGATAATACCATGCTTACATCTAGTGCATTTCATGGCTGATTATTAAAATTACTTGCAAACGAGTTTGCTCTCATATCTCAATACAGAAGAGAAGGAAAACATTACAGTCTGTCCMCTATAAGTAGGTAAATTGAGGCTCGGGCGAGGGAAATCCTTACTCTGCACAGTGAGTCTGATGGAGGGCTGGGGAGGGAACCTGTGAATCCCGACTCCAAGGCTTATCTTCCAAACGTCTTCCTTAATAACGACTGTTGTTTGTCATTTCTGGCTCATTACTACATCTGTTAGCATTGAGCAATGGATCCTAGGAAATACGAGTGAGACAGACAAACTTTCACCTTTGAATTCTCCCTTAGGAAASTTAATTCTGGCATGTTTCACAAGTGGCAGCTTCTTGTTTATATTCATAGGATTTATAACGTGGTATTTTCTCTTTGGCTCTGCCCTCGGCTCCCTCCCGTGACCAGGTGATATGCCTTCGTTCTTGCCTTGCCTCTGCTGTTGGTGAGTGCCAGTTTGGAGGGCTGTGCTCCTGATGCAGAGCCCGAGCAGCAGTTGATTGCTAGCTTTCCCTCCTCCTTAGATGTGTGCTAGCTCTCGAACGACATTCTGAGGTGCCTGAAGCATTCTGTGGAAGAAAATTAATTGGTTTTGACAAACCACAGCAGTCCCTTGGGTGCCTGGGAGTGCAACATTTATTGAAACCAGGCAGGAAATCAAAACGCTCTGGTGTTCATTCACCTCCAGTGCAGCTGTATAAAAAAAAAAAAAAAAATCCTTAACCTTACTCTGGATTTTTCACTCTGACATTTGGATTGTCCACTAACTCTCTAATAAAACCTTCTTTTTCTTTTAAAAGTGAGTTTAGTGGTCATGAAAAATGCCCGAATGACAGCCCTGGGAGTAGATGGTCTCTGTTTACCCACAGAGCAAATGCAGCATCGGGGCAAACGTACTTGCCATTGTGCTTCCACCTTGACCTGCAGCATCCCAAAGGAGGGTAGGGAGGTGCAGTTTTTCAGCACTTCTAGGCTTGGCCTCTCTGCTTACACAACTCAATAAGGAATCAGGCTTCTCCTGCTGGATTTTTCATCACAGCTGTAGATAAAACAACTTCAATGCAAACCTCAAACTGAAAGCACTCTGCTAGCAGAAACCATCTCCTAGCCCCGCTCTTCCAGGAGTCTGGCCTGTCTTCCTAACATAYTGGTTACAATATGATTCACTTCTAAAACATATGCTGATATCCAGTGCAAGTTAGAACCATTCTTGTTGGCAGAAGAAGATACCTGTGCATGTGGAAGGTGTGCTACGGTGCGCAGCCCCTGCTGTGGCTGTGCCTGCAGCGAGGTGGGTGCCCTTCAGTCGGACACTGGCTCGAGGTCGCTGGTCTGCAGACTTGCTGGTGGGAGTCATTAAGTTACCATCAAGTTTGGATTAGTGTTGGTTCACCTTTAAAAAATAACCAGCGCTGTTCTTCATACCACTCTGAAGGCAAGACTGGGAAATGAGGGTAGCAGTTTTTAAACAAAAGCTAGTTACTGCCCAGGTGCAGTCACAAAATAGAATTGGTTTCAGTTTTACACGGGSTGCCCACCTGTCAGCCTGTAAAGCGGCATGTGATTTCTGAACCATGCCCCGCTTGATAGGGCTGTGGGATCTTTTTACAGGTCTTTTGCTGTCTGTGGGCATCCCCAGGAATGGTGTTAGTAGGGGGAAACCATATGCTCTTAGCCTGTAGGATTAGGGTTATCGCRGGTCCTAGCCTCATGGACTGGGAAGAGTACTGGAGCAACTGGAAGGGTTTGGGGAAAGGATTCACAGACAAATGATGTAATGGAGTTATTCAGCCCCTCCAGGGGCCTTACTGCAGCAGATTTTGGGGGGTTTAGCAGGTTTTTTTGTTGTCTGTCATAAGATTTATGTGGGTATGGTAGGGGTGAGCACTCTGAATTCAGTAAAYGAGTATCTGGGGGAAGCTGTGTGTTAGGCAGAAGGTCCTTGCGTGTGTTCTCGGCAGCTGCAAGTGCCAAACAGCGGAGGTGGGACACCAGGCGAAGAAACCAGCCTTGCCCCAAGACTGTCGGTGTGGTTAGAAACCCTGCAGGTGGATTGAAGCTCCTGCTCATTGCTGGGGTGACAGGGGTGGGGAAGCGATGAGGACAGAGGAAGCATTTGCTTCTAAAGTCTTGCTGTGAATTGGCTTTTTACAGTTATTGCTTGCAGAGCCGGAGCAGGGGTGCGTGGTGTCTGTAAAAGGGACAGATGGGGAGAACAGCCTTAGTAGGTCCTTGAGACAGAGCAGGTAACGTGACTGCGGCAGCGAGTGGAGGAGTGTGAATGGCTGCTYGCTCTGCGTCATGGTGAGATGGTGAGAACTCCTTAAGCAATTAATTAGCACAGCTGAGAAGCCTGAGCTCAGTGCTAAAGGTGATCTGCAGTTGTACCAACAGATATGCRCACAGGCTTTGTTTTTCTGGCTTGGGACCTAGCTGGGGGCCTGTCTTGGTGGTKGTTCATGATTAGCTTTTAGAAGCATTGCAGTATCTTGTAGAATAGCTTGTAGAAGCATTGCATTAAAAGTCCAGTAATGTGGGAGGCTAAAGAGGGGGTCATCAGCGATCCTGAGTGCAGCTTTGGCAGGTCTGGGTACTGGAGGAGAAACACTCGCATACGTGGTCCATGGCAGGGTGGTGCTTCCACGCTGTAGGACTGCACCATCCCACCTGTCTGATGTGAGGTCACGTGGAGGGAGATGAATGGGCAYCAGCACTCGGGAGGGTCGGAGTGTGGACCTTCATACGGACAGAGGTGGTTGAAGGTTTGCACTAGAAGCCTCTGTGACCTGAGTGCTGGCAGAGTTGATGCACGGAGTGGCAGCAGTGCTCTCTGTAATTACTGCATGGGTTTCTTCTCTACCTTTTTCCTCTTCTAATGATTCTGCTTTATGGAATAACAATTATCTACTTTGGATATCAATTTCTATGGGAAACTGGCTCTAGCTAAAATTGTAAATTAACTGCTTTGAAGCTTATGTCCCAGATGTCAGTAGTGATAGATACTGTTGAGTGGTTTCTAGCTAGAAAAGACTTTGAGCAGTGTCATTTTTCATGGGAAAACTTCCCATATGCTTTTCCAAGAGGCTTTTCTGGGCAATTAAGTGACATGCTGTATGCAGAGATAACGTGAATTCAGAGAGCTTTTGCATTTCGTCTTCTGTGACATATCGTACGTACAAAGAAAGTGGTCGCCATGGGTTTGGCCCTTGGTCTCGCTTACTTCTACGGGATCRGGGTTTGCCACCCCAGCTACCGCCCTTAACCAACAGGACTCCTGCRGTGTTGGTTGTATGAGCAGTGGTACACTGTGAAGCAGGGATGTGGGAGGATCTGCGGCAGAGGGAATCCCATCCTGAGGACAAAGGAGCCCACTGAATGGCAGAGTAGGGTACTTAGCCTTGCAGGGCACCAACGCCCTCCAGCTCCTGAGCTGGTGCGATGTCTGGTAACAGAGAGACAATGCTCTGGACAAGGTTTAAGTGTCACGGGAGGGAAGATCCTGTGATGCAACTGAATGGCACCTTCTYTTCCTCTCTTATTTAACAGACTAATATGGTTCTTCACACAAGGAGCATCTGACTGTATAGGGAAAAGCAAAGCGTGCTGCTGCTCACATCTAGGGCAACAGGACAAAGAAGTCTGGGGGAAAACTAGCAAAAATCATCATTCTAGATGYATGCAGGGTCTCTCATGGCTCTTGTCAAAGGAAGGGTACAGCATGGATTGTGAGTTAGGGGGCTTTTGCAGAGTCCCCGCAGAGAAAAGAGAACATCTTCTGGTAGCACTGGTAGCTTCAGTCAGCTTGGGAACYGAGGTGTGGGCTGTCCCGGCCCCTGCGCAGCTCCGTGCACCATGCCATCTGCCTCGGCACCTCCCAGGAGTCAAGCCCTCTTCTGTTGGGGATTCTCCTTGCTTGACTCTTCTGTGCCAGCAGTCCTGAGGTTCCTGCCGCTTTGCATTACACCCGCGTGTCAAGAAATCCCAGCTCCTGGGGTCAAGTGCTAAGCGTTTTCTTCTTTATCGGGTATTTACTTAGGAGGATTTCATTATATTGAATCTACGAGCTTTGAATAAATTCACATGCGGTAAATTTATTCTTGTTCTTTTTGAAGGGACGTCTATGCTAGAGAAAACTTTGAAGAAGACCATTTATACCAAAAGCAATTACTTTCCCGGTAATTTTCTATGTATTTTACTGCAGATACTGTATTTCTATTTGACTATGAGCTTTCTCCTGAGTGCCACTGCTGTGCTGGAAGTGGTGAAAGTTAGATGCTTGAATTGTGGTGCACCAACATTTTCACAGTTAACACTGCATGTATTTGTCTAGGCACCTATTTGACCAAGCTCCGCCTGTCTGCGTAAAGCTGCAGGTTGATCTTATCAGAGTCCACTTGCGGTTGCTTCATGTGAAGTGTGTGGAGGTTTGGTTTTGTTTTCTTGGGGTTTTTTGGTTGGTTGGATTTTTTGGCAAGACCAGTGTGTCAGCTTCTGGTTGTTGGATTTCTTCAGCCAGATGGTAGAGTTGGTCTTACGTGGCACTGCAGAGGGCACCTCCAAAGCCTTGTCACTCAGTTCACGAGCATCCAGGAACCGTACTCTGCAATATAGATAAGCTGGAGTATTGGCAAAAGCAGCTTACCATATGATTTGGAACAACAAACCAACCTGTAAAAATCCATCTGCAAATAACTTTCAAGCGTGTGGTAGGGGTAAAGCTGAATTCTTCACTTCAGCAGCTGGGTTGCTCTGGCAATATGCTGTAATGGCATATATGCAGGAACCTCTTTCTGGTGCCTCAGTTGCAGCCCTCTGTGCACAGGATCTCCTGCAGTCACTTGGCCACATTCARAACAAAGCAGGAGGAAAAGTAAGGATTTAGGCAGTTTGGTCTGATAATCCAAGTCCTCTCTCCACTGGTTTATTTTGCGTGCTGTGCTTCAAAGGAAAGAAAAMCACCAGGTAAGTCATTCAGCACCTCTGTGTTGAACAGAATAAAAATACTCAGTGGTCCCTGTGATTAAAAAGCAATGCTTTGGGGCTGGAGGTTTGATTTACCAAAATTACTGGTTGCATAGATATTGATGGTGATAATAGCTGTCCATCYTCCATTTAAATGTGCTCTTAGCGTTTCCAGAGTGCAAGCATGTGGATGAGTCCTTTTGAAAATGGACAAGGGAAAATTGGGGGGACGTGCACAAAAGAGAAGCACGTTCATACTAAAATCCAGAAGGGTAGAATATAATTCTTTTTCCAACATGAGTTTCTCATTAACAAGATTTGTTTCATTTAGAAGTGGCTCATTGACTAGTTTAAACAAGGAAAAACAAAACAAAAACCTTAAAGAAGTGTAGGTTCCTGTTAACTTGAAAATTCTATATTCCATGCTGGATTATYGTTTTCTTGGGAACCAATGACAGTTATAGTGCACATATCTACGTATTTCATCAGAAAGCACGTTGCATAATCCTGTAACAGGAAGATCACTCTGTGTGCAGAGAAATAGGTAGAAAGTTTAGGATCCCCCCAAAACTAATAGTCCCTTTTTAAAGGGGAACTGTTATACAGAAAAAAAKAAATTAATTATAACGTGTTGCTGTTGTAGTGTGTGACACTTGTGTTCAAGCCCAAATCTGAAATGAATAAAAAACTTGTCATTTGAACAGCCCTCAACATCCCAGTCTAAACTTTGTAGCTAGCTTTAACCCTTGCAACAGACTGAAGACAAAAATCACATAGTGACTTTCCTATTATTGCTGTAATGAGGTAGACAGAAACATTTATCTGAGAATTTCTATGGCGTGAGAATGTCATAGGGCTTTCTGGGCTGTTCGTTACCCAAGTAAGCCACTTGCATCTGGAGGAATCGCACATCCCACTTGATTTTTAACCTTTTTTCCTTGCATGGCATTTGGTTTAGGATTTCATGACAAATAGAACATTTATTTCTGGATCAGTAGGTCTGTGAAGTTTCAGTTAGTCCAGATAGGGCACAAACTTGAGCTGATTTGCTGGCAAAAGGAAGGAAAGACTTTTGTGATTCAGGTAGAAAATAGTTGGTCAGGATGTCTGGGGTTGGGTCCCGTCTCTGTCTTGAGCCGGTTCTGCGAGCCTGGGTAGGTCCTTGATCTCTGCGCATCATCCCCGTGTAGAACCATATTGATGGACTTCCCTCCCACAGTGAGGATTTCCGAATTCACATTCGATGAGTGTTGGTTATTTTTAAGAGGAAACCAAAAGAAAAATAAGCACACTGTGAGTGTTTTGTAATTCATGTTTTGACGTTGACACTCAATAGGTAGACATTGGCCTGAACTGAAAGTAAAGAAAAACTTTGTACACGACAGGGCTTTGCACTACTTTGCTAGTATTCATAGAAAAGTACATTTTGGCAGATTTCTAGTTTCAGCTTCTTCGTGTGCTAGTATAACCCTCTTCATGGAGATCCAGCAAACCTTGGAAAAATCACACATGTGAACTCACTTAAATCTTTTTTTCCCCAAAAAACTTCTAAATGGGGGTTTAAGGCTCAAGCTGCTTCTAGTTGTTGTGGTCTGCCTCAGTTTTAGTTATTTTTCTCGTGAGAGACTGAGCAGAAGTGAAATCGGTGCTGTAATAAAAGGTGTCCCTATTTCGTAAAGACCTTAAGAGCAGCTGTTGAGGACAAACACTAGCCGAAGAAGGTCTCCAGGGGTTGGCTCTGATGGAGGTAATCCTTCTTGTAATACCATTTCTAATGTGGATCTCTGTTAGCTATATGTAATAATTTCTTCCTCTGTGTTTGTTCTGGTACATCTCTAGGGCTGCTTGTATGTGCTGTAGAATATTTACTGTATTCCTTTCTTTCCATCTATTTTGCCATGGTCTTATAATACATACCTGTTGCAGATCTGTTCTCTTCTAAATGTGTAGYGTTCCTCCTAGTTTCTCTCTTACCCCTTATAGCAGTTTTTTGTTTGTCTCCTCCCTCAGATGTCCTTTGAGCATTGCACCTGTGAGCTGAGGGTACTTCCAATCGCAGTCGCAGTTCCTGCTCGTGGTATTTGCAGCGTTGGGAGCAGAAGGGAGAGGAGCGGTACAGCAATGGTTGCCCCAGTATCCTCTGATTCTCACTGGTGGCTCCGGTTCAGATATGTCTGTTGTCTACAGATGCTTAGGAATTCAACTACGGTCTCAAGCTTGTTGCATTTGGTCCTGGCGTATTTCCCCAGCGAATCCTTCCTGTTTGCTAGTCATTTCTCCTGTCCTGACACTAGCTGTTATCAAGTGGCATCTTGATGYTTTGAGATGTCTGGAGGTGTTTTAGGAATCTTGTTACTCTTACTTCTCTTYCTTAGCATCTCTCTTGCTATATAGATGGTACCATAATAGAGTAACACCTCACGGAGGAGRCTGT
The DNA here is from genome assembly GCA_030449065.1 of Oceanodroma leucorhoa. Classification (NCBI taxonomy): domain Eukaryota; kingdom Metazoa; phylum Chordata; class Aves; order Procellariiformes; genus Oceanodroma; species Oceanodroma leucorhoa. The sequence continues at coordinate 1,271,002 of JASVER010000120.1, forward strand.
TGGATTTTGTTTTGACTATTACCGCTTGATCACATTTGTCATTGCTTTTTCTTGCTTATTTTTTCCATGCTTTGGATTTACCTAAAGATGTTTTGGTCAAATATTGAGGCAACCCAAACCATGGCARAACAAGTCTTCTCTAAGAACAATATTAGAACTCTTTTTCAAATCTTCCCCTACCTCTGCCACCCCAAAACCCATTTTCACCCCTATGCACCCCACCTGTTATACATGCAACTCCATTGTTTCTGGTGGCAGATAATTTCTTCTGTTTGTCATCTAGAGCTCTCCTGCTTGTCTGGCCATTTGTCTAGAAAATCTAGATCACTTTTAGACCGGTCAGAAGAATTCCACGGCACTGAGTTAACTGTGAGGTGGGGGACTCTCTTCATCTCCGACCCTTTGTTAGCTCCAGCTCAACAGAAAGGTGTAGCATTCGGGATGGGTCTGTCATGTCCGTGGTGTGTCTATTCTGCCACCTCTTCTGAAGAGCAGCTCACAGCTGTAATTCCTGCAGCCAGAGGGACTCGGCAAGTGGTGGATCAACAGGATTGTCCAAACCGTCCCAGGGAGGGCCCTGGGTGTCAGCCAGAGCCGGACCTCCGCTGCCTTCCTGGGAGACCTGGGGCCACGTCACCCATCTGTCGTCCCCTAGGAAGGGAAGGGATCCAGCCGACCAAACTCAATTACTTTGTCAGCGAGGATAAATAAGGATCATAATCCAATTGTTATGGCAATTGCAATGCAGCAAACTCRAGGCACCTTTCCAAGGCTTCTATATTTATACCTCACTCGTTTAAAGCGTAAAGGAGGCAGACCAGCTTTTCCCAGGCTTTCCCCGTGTCCTGAACAAAGCACACCGCCAGCTCAGGCAAACCTCGGATGGTTGATAGATGTCACTAGGACCATCTCTCTTACTGTGTCTTACTGGTATGTCTGCGTCTAGCACCAGGGACTGAAGGCTGGTGGTGACTTATGAAAATAATAAATACATAAATAAATAATATATAATAAAAACCTTCATGGCACTATAGTTCCCAGCTGTAAAGCATTGACTTCACCCTCTTAGTACAAAGCTTTAGCCAACAGCTACAGGTGGTGATCCCTTGTACCAAAACTATGGAAAATTAGAAGTCTTAAATTTAAAATATAAGTTCATAGTCTTTTCAAAGTGAAAATATAGCATAGCATCCAAGTTTGTAGTACTTAGGACTAAGGGTGAAGGAATTTTCTGAAAGTTTATAAGCAAATCTGAACAAGATTGATTATTAATTATCAGGTCCTTCCAGGAATTTGTCSCAGTTTTTTTCTATGTTCCAAATGATAATAACAACAAGATAATGAAGACAAATTTTCCATAGCTGTAACTGAAAGCTTGGTACAGKCTGTATTTGAGGCAACCAGGTCACACTATGGTTGAATTATTAAGGACTGTTGTATCTAATTACTCGGCTACAACAAAGTTAAGTCAGCAGCATAGCACCTACAAAGCGGGGTCTAACGTTACATTAGACCTCTTCTGCAGGTAACCTGGGTGCGATGCATTCGTTCCAGTGACTCATGGCTGATGCAGAYGAGGTCTGTGCCACGGCTGCTTGTACAGCACAGACCACGTATCCGCCATCTTTCCAGGCAGAGCTGCTGTGCCCCCGCGTGCCGCSGCGGCGGCGGTCGGGGCTGCAGGGCCCGGTGGGAGCTCTGAAAACCCAAAGGTGAGGAGTCCGGAGGCCTCATCTCTCTCCCTGGTCTCCTCCTACGTAGAGACCTGTGTTCCCGCGCTCACTGCGAAGTCGTAAAATCAATTACAAATTAAAGGCCAGATTCATGAGTTCACTTAGCGGCTCTAGTGGTACAAACCAGCTGCAAATTCAGCTTTTAAGCTGTTGTTACTTCCCCCAGCTTTTATGCGTTAGTAGCTTTGCCTTTAAAAGCATTTTTTTAAATGGCTTGAGATTGATGCTTAACTTGAAAGTGCTAACAAATATCGCATTGCAAATTCCTCCTTGGGCTACTTGATTACTTTTTTTGTTTTAATAATTTTGAAAACAAAGGATATTCTTCAGGGGAATACTGTGCTAARGTGAATGACGTTTCAGAGTGCACCTCAGTGCAGTCTGAACAGAGCATTGCAGTTTCAACGGTCAGTTCTAAACCCCGGATTGGCACAATTAAGAATATCCGTTATGGTGTATAATTCCGTTAGGCTAAGGAGTTCTTGGATAAAAACAAAAGAAATATCAATTCTGTCCTCTCACAAACTAGTACCATTTGTCTACTCTTGTTAGAATTCATTGAATCATGTGAGAGTTCAATTTTATTTTTTTTTTTAAATTAACTGTTGTTATTTCATTGTTATCTTCATACTGAAAGTTCCTACTCTCACTTCTTTTAATAGTATTAAGCAAAACCATAACAGTTGTGATTAAGGTTTAAGAACCCAAGTTAAGTAACATATTTCAAAACATAATATATTAAAAAAAAAAAGTCTCACATTATGTAACTACCGCACCATTTAACCATCCATTTTGGATGGTTTCATTGTGCATTTCAGGTTGCAGATATTGCTAGCTTTTCTTTCCAGTCTAGTGTTGAAACATCAAATTTCCTGATTTCATCATGCATGTTCTTGCACGGTTGCTTTTAAATATTTCGTCCAAAATTACTGATATGCCTGCTCTGCTTTATAATACTTTTTTTGGGGACTACTGACAACTCCTTAGGATTTGTAGGGGTTTTCTCATGTTTAAATTGGTAAGCACTCTTCCCGCTTAGCTCTGGCTTAACATAAATTTATTGTAACTGAAAGCTTCTGGCGGGCAAAATCGCCCCTGGCTTTATAGCTTTTTTAGCAGGTCCTTAAACAATTAATTTGAATTAACCAGCAATGTCTGGTGTGTGTGCCTGTACGGGAGGTAGGTTTGTGTTTGTATAGCCCACACAGTGACATCGGGAAGACACAACCCTGCACAGACTAATGCCCTGTTTTCCTGAATTTGAATGGCTTTTCCCTAGAAGCATCCTAGCCATGGTTTTCAGAAGTTTATAAATGACTGTCTCCATATATCTGCGTAAGTCAGGTATAAAGCCATCCAACAAGTTAAATCAGAAATCAGACGAAGAGAGAGGGGACAAGGGAGGAGAGATTATGTAATGCTCTTTACTGGAACAAGTGAAAATCTCACAGTTTTCCCCAAATAAGCAACACGCTCTGTCAGCACAACAATAAAGTGCGCGTGTGCATATTCATCACAACCTGTATAGCCATACATTTGTATAATTAATCAGGATYGGGGGGAAAACACATTTGCATCTACGCAAATGGTCTTCCAAAAATGAAGCAAGGAGAGACTGTTCCAAGTGATCACAACAACTCTCCTTGCTCAGTGCAGCAGGTCGGCCGATGGCACCGTGAACTTCCACGGGGTGGATTAAGGAAGGGGATTTGGCTATTAATTAATCAGTTCAGCAGCCTTTGTGCGCCCGTGTGACTGTGCCTGCCCAGGGCCGCGGTGTGTGGTYGTGGGGGGCAGGAGGTACGTGCAGTCAGCGTGCTGTGTGGATGATGGCTCCTTCGCTCTCGGGAAGATTAACCTATTTTTAGACCAAACTGTTGGTGTGAGGCCAGAAGAAACCTTCCATCTTTTAGATTTACGGAGGTTGCCAGGCAGATCTTAAACACTTTCTCTAAGCTGCATTTATTTGTGTTTTGGCTTCTTTTTGAAGGCCAGGTTCCCTGTATCTCCTTGGATAGGACCCTYGATATTGAAATGAGTCTGGAGTTTGTCAAGTAATCTAATTCATTCAACATTTGGAATTACCGTGCTAAAAAAAAGTAATTTATTTTCTAATTATTCCCTGTCTTGCACAACCATGCATTGCTGAAGTGTCGCTATTTAAAATATTTATCTCTCTCCGCTGCGTGATCTGCTTGAAGGCCATGGAGGGGCGATGAAATAAAAGCACTCGTTCCCAACGCAGGCACATTACTTTGACTTGTCTTGGGCTGTTTTGACGTCTCCCTGTAAATACATTTATTTTTCATTAGGATGTTTCTGGGTTTGTGGCATCCAGGAAAGCCAAAGCCATTATGCTGTTCATCTGTTACAGGCAAAATGAAGATAAACAAGTGTAATGAACTCCTGCTGAAGCCATTTCTCTGTTGTCTTTCGCTTGCTGCAAATGTGTGCATGTGCGGGTGCAGCCTTGCTCGTGCAGGCTGGCTGGGTGTGAGCTGCTGTCGGCGCTTGCGTTATTCATTTGCGAGGAGGATTCAAGCTCCAAGCGCGCTGTAGTCCTAAGATTTTGCTGTTGCGTCTGGAGAGCTGAGGCATGGGACATCACACACGGCGTCCTTCAGGGGGCTGTGGTTTTTAACTTGTAATCTTGCTCCCACACTTGCTCCCACAGCAGTTCCCTCCATCCTCCCCCAATGCGTTGCTAGGATGAATACACCGGAGGTGGAAACGTGAGGATGTAGCGTCTGTGAGGTCCAAGTAGGTACTGATGGGGTTGGTGGTGGGGATTGGAGGAACCTGCAGAAGATGACATGCTCACTGCGGGGATTTCTTGTGTGGGCTGGATAGCCTCATCCCAGTGATGGCCTCAGGAAAACTATCGGAGAGCCTGCGGCATAGTAGCAAATATCCAGTATGGTTGGAGGTTGGTGGATAGGGAGTTAAACACAGCCAGAGACAGGAATATTGTTTGGAGATCAGGGAAAGCTTGGAAAGGATAGAAAGTAAGCTGCAAAGAGGCATGAAGACAAGAATAAAAATGAAAGCGAATATTGAGCTTTCTAGGGTGGCAGATACGCTCTTTCTTCTTCCTAGTCTTCCAATTATTTCTCATTTATTTGAGCCCTCCCTCCCGCACCCATCCCCACCTTCCCAAACTGACTTGCTCATTGAGTCTGAGCGAGTTTATGCTGAATTTTAAAATAACTTCTTTTTCTCCATCTGAAACTGCTAATCTCCCAGGCYGAGGAATCCTGGGACAAAGAGGAGTCCGCAGAGTGGAACTCTGTAAAATTAGCTTTTTGCAGCATTAGTGTTTGCACAGTTACAGGCTGAAGACCTGYGCCCTCCCCGCTTGGCAGCCTGCCTCCCTTCCCGGGGAGGCTGTAAGGCAGCGCAGGGCGAGCTGCCTTCCTCCTCCTCCTCCTCCTCCTCCTCCTCCTCCCTTGCAGCCATCCCTCTGCTGCAAGAGGAGCAGGGGGGAGAGGTTCTCATCCATGTGGACAAGGGTTTAATTTGCGTTGTCTCGGGCTCGTCTGCTGTTATGGGAATGTGTCCTCTTTCAAATACCGCATAAAATTGAAATTCTAGTGCTGATGTCAAGTCACGGGAGTGATTAGCTGGGAAAAGAGGGTATGTGGGGGGACGTTTTTGGGGTGAAGGCATTGAACTGAGACTTGGCGCACGCTGTGCGTTGCCGCCTTGTGCTGTAAGCCCCCCGTCTGATCTCAGGCAAGCGATTTAATCTGGGACCTCCGTATGCAGGATAGGGATGGTTTGGGAGCCGAGGGAAGGTGCAGAGGTGAGCGTGTCACGGGCCGGTGTGCTGCTGCGATACCCCCGCAGGGAGAGACCCGTCCGTGCCTCGGGGAGGTGAGCGGGCGGTGGGGGGCTCTGCGTGAGTGGCTCCAACCCGGCGGCTGCGGAGCCGCCCAGGGCCCTCTGCCTGGGTGCCCGAGCGAGCAGAGAAGGCAAAGCACCTCTGTCTCCTGTCTACGCTCATAACCATGAACTGTGCATTGTCTCATGCACTAGAAACCCCTGGAGTCCCTCTAAAAACATAGCTCTTCTGGCTTTGAGAGGCCTAGTGAGACTGCACGTGTGTTTTCTTTTTATGCAAGTGATAGATGGTGCCCTGAAATCCAGCTTTCAGCTTCTTTTGACTATTTCATGTGCTCTCCTATGCCCAGTTTTGGTGTAAGAACACTTCTCTTAAGCAACTTCCACCAGTGTTCACTCTCAGCTACCGGCTCTCTGCAAATCGCCTGTTCAAACCCCATCTCCGTTGCCTGCGCTTCTTTATTCCTCACTGCTTCTGCTGTTGTTTATTAACTTGCTCTGCATGGCATCTGGGGAATTTGATTATTGGAAAAGCAAAGTGAAGTTGTGTTACAGCCTAAAACATGTAGCAAGGTACTCGCAGCCTGCCGGGCCTTGAGCAGAATCCAGCGTTAACGCTGCAAACCCTCCCTGCTTCCTCTCCCAGTCCTGCTCAGCTGATTGCCTTCTATTTTTCCTTGTGGTGTTGTTATTAATAATCATATACCAATCTCCTCTGACAATCACAATCATTTCCTGTGAGAGAGCGAATCCAAGTCAACCACATCCAGCTACCCAGCAAAATGATGCTGTGTCTGCCAGCCTGATGAATGCTGCTTCTGTCTGTGCCCTTTCTGTGTGTGGAGCACTTGATGATGCTGGAGGCTGCGCTGGAGGTTTTGAGCTCCGTATGTTTCTCAAGAAAACTGGCTGCAGGGAGGAGATGTGGCTGCCGAGGGTTAAAGGGGATGGTGATTTTTTGGGAATGACCATGAGAAATAACATACGTCTGGCTGTTCCCCTGGGTGCATCTGCCTGCAGCGGCCAGGTGCGATGGAGGGGCTGTCCACGGAGTTGGTGTCCTCAGTCCGGTTTTGCATGGATAAAGTCACTACCTTTAGTGCATGGTTGTAATTGGCTTTGCAAAAATTTTTTTGGGAATAGACTGAGCCACATACCCTGTGCTTCCCCTTGTGTCTATTCCCCCAGACTCCATCCTCCCGYAAGCTGAGTCCCAGGGAGCTCTTGCTAACAGGTTTCCTGCTGGAAGGCATTTCGAGTGGCAAAATGGGGGTGAAAGCTTTTTCCCAGAGTTCACCAGTTTCTCAGCTCCCTTTTACTCTCAGATGGGCTTTGTGGGCTCCCAGGCTACATGTGCTGCCAGGTTTTTCTACCAGAGCAATTCCCCTTGTTGCAATTCTTGACAGCACCACTTTTTCTCCGAGAAACATTGGTCTGCTGAATGTCTATAGCAAACTCAGTTGGCCTGGATGGATGGGACGAGCCAGCTGGCCGTGCTTTGAGGCAGAAACCACCCTTCCTTCTTCAAAGGAGTCACTACCAAAGAAAAGGTGGTGACTGCAGCTTCCTGGGGTGAAGGATTGTGCTTGGGTGGGAAGGAGAGCATGGTAAGGAACTGCTTATAGGCACAGGGCAGGGSGCTCTGACGTGGGGTACCCCCCAATGTCTGTGGCTCTTCTCCAGGGTGCCTTGCTCTGCAGCCTCCCTAGATCTGCCTTTTATTGCATTTCATGAAAATAAGTCGTCWTTTTGGCTGATGGGATTAGCACGGCTGGCTGTGCAACGTGGGAGGCTGGGGTTGGCGGGCAGACGTTCCACGTGCAGAGGGATCGCTGGGGGCTCGTTGAAGTGAGGTGCCCGGGCAGGGCAGAGCTGTGGCTTGTGTCTCAGGAAACGAGGTCAAGAAACCCTCAGGAGCTCAATTAACCACTGATGACCAGGACGAACTAGGACACCGACTGCATGATTGTTTGGCGAAGATGAGAGCCCCTGGCCTGCTTGGTTTGCTCCAGGCTTAGGGTGTCTTTGTTTATTTTGCCTTTATTTTTCACTATTTTGTTCCTGGATTTGGAGCAGAAAGCCCAGACCCGAGGTCCCCACGGTTGCCCTTGTGACCGAGCAGTGCTCTCGCAGGCGGGGGGGTCAGTGGGGTGCAGTCTGCACCGCGCACAAAAGCAGCGCGTGGCTAGCGTCTCCCTGGCCATCTGGCTCCTCTCCTTCCCCTCATGTTCTTGTTCTTTGCTCAAGCAAACTCTGACATATATTTGTCTTTTCTGTATTTCCTTGTGGATCTTTCTATGAAATATTATGAAGTGGATCCTGTTTTATGTTACAAGCTGTTCGTAATGAGATTGGAGAGAGATACAGTGTTTGACTGCAGTGGCTGTTAATTTTAATATGCTGTGAATCTCGAGGCAGCTCTTTATTCTTCCTACGTTGAACTTGCACGCTGCTGCTGCTACAGTCTGCATGTGGGACATGTCATGTGAAACAAAAAGGCTTAATGAAGGACAGAGGGAAGAACTCTGCCAGTATTTTATAAAACATGAGTTTTATTTTCTTAAACACAAATCACGATGTCTAGATGTTTAGAAGTTCATGATTTAGCAGCTCTAAGAAAGTTCAGCAGCAGTGAAAAGCACAGGGGGTGGTTGAGAGAGGCCTTAAAAACGCACCGAGCTCTGCTGGGCAGAACATGAGGGTGCGGCGGAAAATACCAGTGCCTGCTGGTCTGAGGAGACAAAGTCCTTCACAGGCGGACGGAGGAGAGCACGTCAGCAGCACAAGGCCATGGATGGCAGGTTAGTGCTACAGAGTATGTTCCTTAATGGTTGGATGAGTTGGGCAGAGACCAGTGAAATGAAAGGGGAAAGCACAGGTCAAAGTGGTCAGGACCTGGGAAGGAGTACTTGGGAACTCTTCGTAAGATGCTTCAAGTAGATTCTTGCCCATGTCCTAAACCAAAATAAACTATAAAAGCCCACGTGTCTAAAAAACATTAGCTGTAGGGAAACGCCAAAGTGGTACCACAAAGTTCACAGTGGGGATCTGAGCAAGCTCTCCATGTTCACCCAGCTCTGAGGAGTGGCTTCTGAAGTTCACTGAGCTCTGGAAGTAACGAACAAGGGTTTTTTAGTTTTGTTGGGTTTTTGCGTATCGTGGGGTTTTTTTATTACAGCTGTTGAGCTGCRTGGCTGCTCTCGGACTGCCTTTTAATTCAGAGAGGGGATGTCGCCATTTGTGTTCTGTTTGTCAGTTGTCTGTGAGCAGCAGACTGTAGATGCAACTGCATTTGATCATTTGTCATCTTTTCCTTTTGTGCTGAATATCTGATAGCGTTTGCTGAAAACTCGCACCGTTTATGCTCGTTTGACTAGCTGCTGCAACAATTGCAGGTGATGAAAGAAGAGAGGCTGGGACATGGCTACCGCACATCTGCAATTGAATATTTGTCAACAATAAGGTACTCGCTCGGCTTGCTAATAACAGCCATCGGGAAAGAGGTGGTTCCAGTCTTCACACGCAATTACTAGTTCCCTGAATCTGTGGGCAGACTGAAAGCATATCAAATCACCTTTGCAGAACTGCTTTTGGAGGTGTGTTTCCCATGAGCAGCTGCCTCAGAGGTGTCCGATCCAGAGCAAACCTACAAATTCTCAGCGTGGTGGTGACCCATGGTGCCGAAACCCTTGGGAGGTGTGTATGGAACCTGGCTTTGCTGCTACAGCCGTTGAGGATTTTCATGGAAGAGAGAGGGGATATGGCAGGTTTTTTCAGTATCCAACCCTTGTACTCTGGTGCATGTAAAATTCAGCTCTRCGGGAGCTCCTCTGCACAGAGAGCACTGCTGGCAGGGGGTCTTGATTTGGAGGTCTGGGGAAAGCTGGACGCACTCGATGGGAGAGGAAGATGCCCTTTCCCTGTCTCCTCCCCTCCGCTCAGAGCCTCCCTGAAGCCTGAGCAGAGCAGAGCTGTGCTTTGACCTGGTTCTTGCTGTCAAGTGCTTCCATTTACTCTGTGAAAAAAATCTTCCTTGCTGGCTGTGGGAACCAAACTCCCAGGAGGAGCCCGTGGCTGTGACCACTTCTTGCCCTGCACAGGCACTTGCACAGAGCTCCCCGGTCAGACCAGGCTCTGTGAGCAGCAGCGAGGCAGTTTTTTGTAGGGTAGTTTTTTTTTCCACTTTTGTTTCTCATCAGAGGCTGAATAGCACGCTCGCACATGGCGTATCAGGCCTCTTGCAGCACACTTCATTTAAAAAGCTAATTTGTAATTGCAAAGCAATACACATGCTCCAACAACCCCCTCCTCTCCAAAGCAAACAGAGAAACGCCACAGAGAAATAAAATAAAATGGGATGAGAATTATCCATGCTTGCTCTACTCTGCTGTTTGTCTGCTGGGGGAAAAGAAGGGGTGAAGCAAAGTTGCTAAAATAAATATAATAAAAAAAGAAGAATAGAAAAACAGCCGCTAATGTACTTAGCATTGCAAGTTGTGAGATGGGGATTAGCCCTGCCTGTCTTCCCGTTTAGCTCAGTGGGCTCTGAATTGTTGTGGGATYGAGGTTGCCTTTTTCATATTTACCCTTCTGCAAGCAGGTGTGGATGGCGGCAGCGAGAGGGCGATGCCAGCGGCAGGCAGATGTCAAGGGCTGAGCTGCCATCCAGCGCCTGGCCAGGACCGTGGCTGAGCTCCTTCTGCCCCCCTTGGTGGCCCCAGTGCATTTTTGAGGGGGGGGCAAGTGTTTTAGCTTACTGTGTAGCTGTGGATTAGACTGAATCTGCCCCTCAAGGGACTCCTGAAGAGCCTCTGCTTGCATCCATTGTGTGCCCCTGCCCTTCGTGAGTCCTTTTTTGGAGCAAGGAGACCAGCAGTGTCACCATGCTGACAATGGAGCTGCCGCCCACCTCTGTCTCCTGCCTCCCCCTCCTGCCCTCCTCTGCTCGCTGGCATTCGCTCGGCTGYGCCGCCCTCCTCGCCGAGCCCTCCCACTCGTGGTGGGTTGGAGAGGGGACGGGAAGGGTGGACCTACTGTTGGGCTTTGCTCTGCAGAGCTGCCAGCTCCCATTTTGTCATCCTGCTCTGCTCTGGCTCTACGAGTTCAGCAGGGGCATTTTCAAAGACATTCACCATGGTTCCCAGCATGGGTTGGAGGGGCAGGGAGCTGAGGAGGAGTGAGCAGCTCTTGCTGAGGAGCATTTCGGGGTTGAGATTTGAGGTGSGGGCTGGTGCGTGCCAGGATCCTGTCACTGCTGATATATCTTTTACTGTAGCTTTTTTGCAGCATCAGAAAAGCAGGGTGGAATTAGGCCATGTAGCCTGTGGTACGAGCTCTGCTTGTTGATATTGTTAATGGCTCTGCTCAGAATACGCTGACTTTTTCTGAACAAAAGCTAAAAAGCAACCCTTACAAATTAATCATTATTAGTACTTTGTGCTCACTTAGCTATGCACGCAGCCGTTCAGGGTGGTAAATACCCATTCCCTGGCTTGATCATTGTGGCTGTGGAGTGCTCAGCTCGGCCTCTCTCGGATGGCAGCAAAGCCTTGTACTGGGAGCTYCGGTGTTCGGGGCAGCCTGGCAGCTGTGGGACAGCAGCTCTCCTCTCCCTCTCCTCTCCTCCCGTAAACTCACGTGAAACACAAGTGAACCATTTGAAGCCTAAAGGAGTTACAAGGATACTACGCTAAGATGAACCCGGGTAGTTCATCTGATGCCGGTTGTCATTGATTCTGTGACTCCTCTATTATTTAGATGCGAAGGCTGACTTACTGTGAAGTTTGCTCTGGCCCTAAGYTTGTCCTGCTCTAGTGAGGTCAGGGATTTCTTGGGATTTTGAGCCAGGACAGAAGGTTATGCCTACGAAACCGGGTGGTAATGTGGAGTTCTTTACATCTCAGGTCTTGAGATCTCCTGGCAGGGTGGAGATGCTTTGCCCAGCCCAGCCAGCGGGAGAGGACAGCAGAGTACTGGTACGGCAGGAGGTTGTTGCAGGTCATGGGTATCTTGTCTGGCTGAATTTTATGGGAATCCAGCACCAACACACTCAGTGCTGGGCTCCCGGGTGGAAAGCAGGACTGGCGTGACAAGCACCGGTGCAGTATCTCAGCCTGCTGACGTGCACGGCGGAGCATGGCAGTGAGCACGTGTGGTTTGCAGAGCACATGGAGGTGGCAGGCTGGGTTGTCTTCTCCTCGGGTTGCACCTTGTGTGCTGATTTAAGTGCAGTAATGTGCTGCCAGATTACTGGCAAGAACCAGCTGCAGCAGCCTGGTACGCTGCTCTGCTGGCATCCGTGGCTACGCAGGGCCACAAACTGGGAGTGAAATCCCGTCTCTAACCTGTGAATTTTGTCTCTCAGCCACCAAGTTCACCAAGCCACCACTAAGCATCTCAAAAATAAGTTCTCGGCCTTTCCATATTGTGACTTCTTCCACTCCAAGTACTACCCATGTAATCTCCTGCACATTTCAAAGCTACTTGAAACAGCTTCTTGCTTTAGTGCTTGCCAGATTCCCCCCCAGCTGCCAGGAAGAGAGTAAGCAGCCGCTGCTTGTTCTACTTGAGAAATTCAACTGCCAAGTGGTTATTTACAGCGGGCAGAGGAATGAAAATGTTAAATGAAATCAATTGCTGGCAATGTGAAAAAAGGAAGGGGGGGGCGGGAACCAAACCCTTACAAAAGCAGGATTACACTGGCTGCAAGCTGCAGCCACCTCAGAAGGATTGCAGGCAACAAACAGCAAAATGACGACGACAGAAAGTCGTGCCCGCGTTATCCCAGCCTTGTGCTGACTCCGACTTTTGTTTCTATTCAGTCTCCCTATTCTCGTCCAGTTTGGTCCCTCTCTTGGCAGTGGGTGGGGAGATGGAAGCGTTTTGTGAAGGAAACTGGATTGTGTTAAAACAGTTGTTTCAATTCATTTCAACATCAAGCTCCCTGCCTGGATTTAACCTGGAGGTATATGAAAAATTAAAAAATAAATGAGCCCTATCTCCCTGATGAACAATTAATTTTGCCTTAAAAATGGGAGTATCTTTATTTCCCCTAACTTTTGCAGGGTGGTGGGAAGGTTACCAGGAGAGGCTGCTGGCACAGCTGGCTGGATCACAAGTCAACTTTTTTTTTCAGTGTCAATCCCTTCCTTTATACGGAAGCTTTGGGCTTCCCTGCTACATGTCTACAGAGACAAGTGAATCACAGCCTTGCATTGGGCAGTGAGGCAATGAATCAGACATTAAAAAGGAAGATCTGCTGCCTTATAAACCAGTTAGAAGGGAACTAGTTGCTTGTGTAACTAATGTAGTGGGGTTACTAGTAAGTTAAAGACCCATTGTGGAGAGAGGAGCTGAAATAAGTCTCTGTTACAGGGGTTTAAAGAACATGTTGAAACAACCAGAGCACCAGATCTTCCTCTAAAACAGGAATCTCAATTTGCAGCTGTACGTTGCAGTAAACACTGTCCCCTCTGCTTGCCTTGCATTTGGCTGAAGAAAGTATTTTTAACTCTTGATGATGAAGTGTTTTTAAAATTCCCTCGTCTTCACTGGGGTTTTTTTGGGGGGGGGGCAGTGTGGTGTGTGGAGGAGAGGAGGATGCATGGTGATCTAGCTCCTGGAGACCACCTCTGGGGTTGGGTACAAGAGGTGACGCAGCGCTCCGGGGACAGCTCTGTCTTGTGCAAAGGGGAACGATGCAGGGATGAAGTCGCTGAGGTGCAGCAATCCCTGGAGCGGGTTTTGGTGCTCTCTCCATTAATGCAGCACCTTTTTTAGCTTGTTTGCAGCATGGGGCTGCTTTCAGGACTTGGGCTGGTGCTTTTGCATCGCACTGCCTTTGTGCTTGGGTCAGTGCTGGTTGTGGGGCAGGATCGCCGGCTGTAGGCATGGTCTGTATTGCTGAGATGGCACGCTGTGTTATCTGTGGCTTCCGCAGGGTTTACTCTAGCAGCCGCTGGAGCAAATCTCAAGTGTTTAGCTGGTTGCATCGGGCTTTCAATTCTTGGCAGTTCTTCTAATGTGCTAATTTGAGCTGCTCTCTCCTGACAACACACTCAGTCTGCTGGCTGCTGAGCCAAATAGAGCAGGGGTGTAACCTCAGCCTTGCTACCTGGGAGCACCCAGCTGGGGCTTCGCCCCAGAGAAGGGCAGCACGTGGATTTTAGGACCAGCCCTGTGCTCCATCCATCCTGCCAAGGACCTGCAGGGATGGGATGGTGCCGGCTGGGGTGGCTGTCCTGGCTATAGAGAAGGAAGTGCCTGGTGGGAGAATTCTCAAGCCGATCCATTAGTTGCCTGTTCAATATATTCTGCTTTTAGAAGAGACTATCATTGGACTGCTAAAGTAACAAGATATATGTTTAACTTTACCTAATATACTGTGTGCAGCTACTTAGGAACAGTGCAAACTAGATAAATAAATCATGGCTTTGCCTAGCAGTCCTAGCAATGATTTTGCTTCTGCTCTGTCATAACACAGGGTCTATTAATTTCACTGGGAATGTGAAATTAAACCTTACCTTACACTTATATTTAACAGCATTAACTTGCAGAATATTAACAGATCATTCTAGACCAACCAAGGTAGTTGTTGCTAATCCTTTTTTGCAATTCCAGTAAGTAGGAATAATTTTAGAGTAGATCTGTGGTAGGGAGACTTTGTCTCTGTAATTTCTGTGTAATTTCTGTAAGGAAATTCTGCATTTTAAGGCACTTTCTACAAGAGCTTTGGGCTGATCCTGGCCCCAGCAACAACAGACCACGCAGGGTTGTGTAAATGCTTCAAGTCCGGCCAAGTGGAGTGCCTCTTCCTCTGCCTTGCTCTCCAGATCACTTGTCATGACCTCCCGTTCCTGACCAGCCCCAGTTCAACTAATTTCATCCTTATTAAGCAGTAAGTGTGGGCTTACAATTGGCAGGGTTGGTGTGTTTTGCTGAGTCAGGCCTTTAATTATGCCAAGCTTATGTCAGCTCTGCATCTCGAGCGAAAGATGCCCTTGTGATCCATGCAGCCCTCAGCTCGTAACCAGGGAAGGCATACACTCCAGTTGAAAGGCACCTCAGCTGTAGTCTGCTGAGCCAATCCTCAAATTGAGTTTGAAGTCATTAAGTGGAAAAGAAAATTCTTGTGACAAGTGATTTCCCTGAGCAGGTGACAAACTATAATGAAGCGGGGCGGTTTGGCTGGAAAGGTTTATGATAGCAGCTGTGTTCCCTTCCTCTCCTGCGAGCAGTCTGGGCAGGAGAGGACTCGTGGAAAACTGTCCATGTAGCTGCAAGATGCGTGTGTTGGCCTTGGATTAACTTTCCCAATCTCTTCCCCAAAATGTTGCTGGAGATCCTTTGGTAACAGAGGCAGGATGGGTGACTATTTAATTGCCATTTAAGTTGTACTCTTCTTCCCAGCTAAGTAGTTGGTTGTGAAAAGCTTGTGAGCAAATAGCACCCCTAGAAAATGGTGTGATGTGAGGACTCCGAGTTAGTTAGATGCTATTGCTAGTTACATCTACACAATCTCTTCCTCTTGCTTTGGTTCTGCTCCTGCGGGACAGACACAGCCAGCATGTGTCTGCACCAAGACGATGGGTGTGTTGGGTACACGGCAGCTGGCGTGGCTTTAGCAGGTGGCTATAGAGATTCAGCGATGGATGCACCGTAGCCGCGCACAGAGCTCTTTCCAAAACAGCGAGATGTTGCGATGCTGCCCTCGGTCAGAGCCAGAGGAGGAAAGGTGTGAGCGAGGGCACCGGGATGGCTCTTGCAGCATGGGGCGAGGTTTGGGTAGAAGAGCACTGAGGAGCCGATTTAAAAAAGCTGAAGATGCGCAGCGTAAGAGCTGCTACTGACAGCAGGACGCTGGAGCAGGGCAAGCGGTTGCTCATATTACTGTGCAGGTAGCC
Organism: Oceanodroma leucorhoa; assembly: GCA_030449065.1. NCBI lineage: Eukaryota > Metazoa > Chordata > Aves > Procellariiformes > Oceanodroma > Oceanodroma leucorhoa. Next base: position 1,286,477 of record JASVER010000120.1, read on the forward strand.
TGGTGTGACAGACCACAGCGACAACACTTGGGAAAGTGGTGCAGAGGGTGAGGAGTAGGCTGCCTTGGCTGACAGCATGCGGGTGTCCTGGCCAGGACAGTGCCTGGCTGTCTTTAATTCTGCTTCTGGGCTGTGTAGGCAAGAGATCTTTCTTGTCTTGGTAAGCTGGTGATAAAAATTAAGTCCCTAAAATAACAGAGATGGGGGGTAGGTGTGGGTGATGGTCCTTAAAGCAGGTGATGTTCATAGTACTCTGCTAGCCAAGAGGTTTCTGGGGCGTTCCTCTGAGGTGGTAGGTGCCTTGTTAGAGGTGAGGCTTGGATCACTGCAGGCCAGCTGCTCCTGATTTTTTTTCCCCTGATTGCTGGTTATGCAGTGTGTGGGTGGGTTGTTTTTTTTTCCTTAGTACAATGTCAACTGCTGGCTGCACGGCGTTGCGGATTTAAGGGTTATGTGCTCTGATGGGGGTGCTGCCAGTTCTGCCCGGGAGGACCAGGCGTGTTCCCGGGAGCCGTCACGTTCTGCGGGTGYGCTCACTAGTTGCAGAGGAGCCTGATCTCTGCGCTGCCGGCTCGGGATGAGCTGTTAATGACTAGCCCTCACCCTCCGGGCTTACGCTGGTGTCTGCTTAATGGGATTTCTTCCACGAAAGGGTAGTGATGAATCACCCAGGCTAGACACTGCTGTCTAAGGCCACCAGCTGCTGACCTTCAGGACAGTTGGATTTATACCTCAGAGCAGGCGTTGAATTCCTGATGCACAGGGCAGTGCTGAGCTGGGAGCTGCTTGGTCGGGTCTGCTGTCCATCCTACGCTAGGCTGAATTACCCAGCTGACCCTGCCTCCACTGCTGCCTACACAGGCTGGGGTCTCCAGCAGCAGCACACAGGGTGGGGAGGTGGTGGGTGATGACCAGCTGTGAGGGCCCCAGTGTGCTAATGGGCCTCAGTTGCCTTAACCAGCCTCACCTGGGACCCATACCCACTGCCCCAGCCTCAGGAGCTTCATTTGAGCTCAGGTCCATGTGTTTTCCTAAGCCATGTTGGAGGTGTGCCTGTCCCCAGCCCTGGTCCCTGCTGTGCTGGCTCCCTGGGTAGACCCCAGACCCACATTGCAGGTCCTTGCTGCAACCCTGCCTCTGCCTGAGTCTCCTGGATGGACCTGGGAGTGACCCTGCGGGTAGCTTGGCCTCTAACCGCGTCTTCTAGATGGACTTTGGACCTACGTTGCAGGTAGCCTCTACAACTCTGTCTCTGGCTCTCTCTTCTTGCTCTTCACTGAGCTTGGTGGGTGGACGCTGGCCCTGCCTTGTCACCTCACCTTACCTGGGGCTGTCCATGGGACCTGTCACCACCCAGCCCTGCTCAGACTTGTGCTGGGTCGGTGAGGGCTGCCCTGTGGTCACCCACGGTTCCTGGCTTGTCCCCTACATAGAGCATAGTGCTCCCTGGCACCAGGCATGGTCTTGTGGGTGTAACATCAGGCTAATTCAGTGCTGCTATTGAACCCTTAGCAWTCAGCTGGTCTGATTTGAAAATTTGCTTTTCTTGAGCTTCTACCTTCACAGCTCTCCCTTGTCCCTGCCCAGGACTTCTGGGCTGCTGGTGTTTGGGGTGTGGTGTGGAAAGGCTGTCCTGTTCTCGTTGGGAGGTGTCTCCCAGACAGAGAAAGGGATGAGGATGTTACTTCAAGGGGTGCCAAAGATTCAATGTGTGTACTGGGAATAGAGCAGGAATCATTTCTCGGAGGCGCTAGGTATGTGTAGCACTGCTCTGCACACAGGGGTTGAACGTGGACCAGGGGAGGGATCAACGGGAGCAAGTGATGCCAGCTGGAGACACCAGAAGCTTTTTAAAAAGAGCTTGAAAGCAACACAAAACCCAACACACTTGCATATTCTAAGCAATGCACGTAAGCAAGACTCACTTTTACATTTTTCAGAGCAGATTAGCGATTTTCTAATTAGGGAAAGAGCCGAATATTGAGCACTGAAATGGATAAGCAACTTAAAAAGAACACAGAAAATTGCAAAGTGAAATCACTTAAATCAGCCTTGTCTCCTCCCCGCTTCATGCTTGGTATGCTGTTTATCTTGGCAAATGGAGGGAAAATAAATTCCCTGGAGGTGGCACATACACATCGCTACCTGTATGCATCAGATGTATCTATACAGAGAGGTAGAAACCCTGAACTGCAGATTTTGAATCAGCCTTCTGGACCTGCAGAAATATGAGCAGGGCTGCATCCTGGGCTGGGACTTGGTCTGTCTGTCGTACTGAGCAGCAGCTGTTTGCTAAATTTTGGTCTGGATCTGGCTGTGGGTTGAAAACATCSCGATTGTTGAGGGCTGTTTGGCCTTTTGAGCAGTTCGAAGCTGGGCAGCTTTGTGAGAGAGCAGAACATTGCCTTGGTTGTGATTCTGAATGAGTTCCTGGGGCAGCCTCTTCAGCTTATTCCTGGATGCTGCCAGCAACAGATCTTGAGACCCAAAATGGTTTTTGGCTGTGTCCTTCAAGAAGCAAGCATACCTTAAAGGCTTAAGGCTCATTTTCCTTGTCAGGCCTGAAGCTCTTCACCTTTTCATGCCTTATATTCACCATCCACAAAATGGGGCATAGCAGTTGCCCAAATTGGATTGCACCGGTCTATGTTGGTGTCTGGGCTTTGAAAGGRGCCAACACGAGGTACTCTGGAGAGGTGCAGAAAGCAATTTACCCCAGGAAATCTTTTCTTTGGCCCTTGTTATCCCAAGGATAAAGGTTAAGGAAATGTTATGAACTGTAAGGATGCGGGGCAGGGAGTGTATCTCGCTGTGCACGCAGGCAGCACTTGGCACGCTGCAGCTACTGCTGGACCATAAATAAATGTTAGTGGGCACTCTCTCTCCCAAAGCACCTATCACTGCTGCCATCCATGTGGAAAGAGGAAAGTAAATAGATTCTTGGATTGTCTTAAAGGCACAGGGAATAGTATAGGATCAGTCTATTGGATTTGTTGAATAAACTACAAAAAATAAGATATAATTCTCTGCAGATGCAGGGTAATGGACTATGTTGTATTTTGCATTTCAAGCATCAGAGCATTCAAACTGAGCTGTCAAAAACTGGTGGGCCTGTTTGAATTAACCATGGCTTGAACTGGGCACAATATTTTTATGACTTATTTATGCTCCAGTAGAATTTATGCCTGGCTGCAGCACACGTGGTGCGCTCTGCTTGCCCAGGGAGGTGTGCTCTCTGCCCCACAGTGCTTACAGCAGGAATTACATACTGGGGAGCCAAAAAGCTGCTTTGCCGTTTGTCTAAAAAGCTGACGGTGCTTCTGGGATTGCATCAGTGGTGTCCCAGAGAAAGGAAGGTAGCTTGCTGGGTGAAAGCTCCTGGCGTAAATCCAGTCAAGATCACTCCTGTGTTTTGATTAAAACTTCCATCCAAAAGCCATGCATCAGCATGACTTGGTTTGTTGGCAGCTCCATGGAGGCTGAGGACAACCCCCTCACCCCTCAGCTCTTACCCCTTGTCTGGCCGAGATGCTCAGGTGGCAAGATATTACAACCCAGAAAAAACAGCATTGTGCTGGTATTGATACTGTTATCCTCTTCCCTGGTCTGTGAACACAGAAGCGTGGCTCTCAGTTCTTGCCCTAAGAGGGTATAAAGTGTCAGGGAAATCCTTTGTGCCCTTTCCTTTTAAAGGGGCCATTTGTACTGGCCTTAAAGATGGGTAAGAGGGATTTGTGCATTCCCTGACGGCTGTGGGGAAGGGGAAGCTTTTCCTTCCATTCGCTAGATGAAGATCAGAGGTTGTGAGGTGAGAGGAGAGAGGCTGGCGGTGCAACGACCCATTGGTTAATCATGGAGTTAGCATTTGCGGGATCCAGCTTCAGTTCCTGCAGGGTATTTTCTGAGTATTTGGCCGAAAGCAAATACATAAAGAAACTGAAGCGCACAAACAACGTGAGAAACRATCAGCCCTGCAGCAGGCTCTTGCTGTAGCTTTAAGCCATCTAAAGAAGTATCATTATATCCTATGAATTGTATTCAAGTTGGAAAACCTTTGCTGTGCCTCGATAGTTGCCTTGYGTGCGTACAGAGCACATAGCTCTTATAATATCGATGATATCTTCTGGCCACCTGTAAATTAAGAGAGCCTCAGAATGGTATAAATTCACTCCTAGTGGTCATTCCCCTTTCCTCCCCACAAACAGCTCAAGAATTGGAGATTTCAGCTGCATGGTTTGCTCTCTGGTGTTGGGCTGCAGTGAACACAGGTGTTACTGGGCAGCTACTGTCACAGCAGGTTTTGTGGACAAGAGAGGATGTTCTAGTTACAGTTGTGTTTTCCTTTGGCTTTGGGAAAGCAGATTTATGGTCTTTGGCATGTGCTGGTTCTGGCAGGTAGCAAGTAAGGTGATACTCACAGCTGAAGTCCTGTGTCTCAGGTGGCTTCCAGAATTGCTCCTGTCGGATTTACACCCAAGATAGCTGCTGCTTGCTGCATGTGACTGGTATTGCTTTAAGCAAAGGTGAAACTGTTTTTTCTGCTGAGGAAACATGGCAGGTGGGTGCCTCTCCTTTGGGAGCCACAAATGGTTTCATTTGTGATATCTCGTGTCCTTTGAGGCCATGGGTTTGATGCCTTTCTGCCAAGTACAGCCTGCTGGAGCACGTCTGATGCAACCTTGGTCATACAGACAGGCCSTCTGGCATGGGCACTTAGGAGTCCATGGACTAAAGGATTTTTCTTCTGTGTGCGTACAAATCCTCACTTCCATGCACAGGCTCTATGTCACGGGAGAGGGGGCGGCTTTTATCCCACAAGAGGCCAGCTAGAGGGACTCTGGTGGGGCAGCCGAGCCTCAGCTGTGTGCTTGGGTGTCCCTTGCAGATGCGATGAAATATTGCAGCCCTTCASAACGCGTGTTGCAGTTGCCCAGCGCTGCAGCTGGCCTCGACAGACCGTCAGCTACGTGGCAGAAGAGGAGGTGGGTAGGTCAGTAATGCAGCAGGACTGAACAAAACCCAGCTACCCTGAGTTGCAGCCTAACTCTTTAGAGCTGCAGCAGCCTGCCCTGTCAGCCTGCCTTCTCTGCCGTGGTTTTTCATTAGACATTATATCTGTCCTAACAAGTAAAATAAGCCAGTGCCCATTCTCTGGCTCTGGAGACAAGTGGCATGGCATGGTTTGTGTCCTCATGGTTGACCTCTCCTCCCCAAAACAAAGTAACCTCACCTGGACTGTCTCTCTGCCAAAATATGTTGGGGAGAGGGCTGGTGGGTCTGGGCCATGGCTGGCTGCTCCGGTGCGGGTGGTGGTGGGGCAGTGCTGTAGCCTGTGCTGTGCTCCTCTTTAGTTACTGGTGTAGAAAGAGCCAGCAAGTCCCCAGTAGTACCAAGTCAGCAGGGCAGGTGAGTGTCTGCACATCAGCGGGAGAAGATACCCTCATGGCTGGGGTGCAGGACTGGGTGCTGTTCGAAGGTGTGCCCCGCTATCTGTGGGACCTTAAGCTGTGAGGATGACCAATGTCATTCTTCTCCAGTAGCTGAGATGCTGGCTTGCAAAAATCAGGAGAAATACAGCACAGAGGTGTTCCCGCAAGGTCTCGCCACCTTTGTCAAGTAGCAGCCATCTTGCCCCACTCRGTGCCCAGGTGGGAAATAAACTTGCTAAATGAGTATATTTACTGYAAATGAATTTGTACCAAATCTTGTATGTGCAGCAGAATCCTCTTAGATGAGCGTCTGATAAAGGATTAAAACTATTAAATGATTAAAAAATCCCCTCCGCCAAATGGTGAAATATGCAGATTGTACGGTGCTTTGTTGTTTTATTTTTCCTTGGCTTTGCTAGTCCCACCCTCCTTGCCCTGTTTGAGGGAGGGAGGAGAGGGAGAAAGGGCTCTGCTGCAGCCCCCTGAGGCACAAGGGGTGCCAGGGAGGCTTGCGGTGCTGGGCGAGCAGTGGTAAGCTCCATTAGCCTGGAGGAGGAGGAAGGAAAAGGTCCCCAAAACCTCTCCCAGCTGTATGCTGCATCCTGCTTTTACTGGAAGCAGATGGATTTCTCCTTAGTATGGAGAGCTTTCCTCATGGGAAAGGCTGGGCACACTGGGAGGCTTCTGGGAATTTGGAAGCCAAAACTGGTGAAGCCAGGGGACAAGACTAAACCCTACAGGAGGGTTATTCCAGGCAGGGTAGCGTCCCAGAGGAGTCTGCRTGGGTACAGTCCCACCAGTAGTCCTCTCCTTATGCAAAACACGGGGAGGAATGCTTTCAGGCAGCTCCTGAGGTAGCCCTCTTCACCCGGGTTGCCAAGTCTCTGGTGAGGAACTTCTCCATTCACGGGTGGGAGGACCATCAATGTTTCCTTCAGCTTTAGGACATGTCACCTTCCTTGGTAAGCTTGTCTGCAGAAATGCCCTGGAATTCAGCAGCTTCCTATTATTTGCAGGATCTGTGGTGCAGGTACTGGCAGGTGACTTTGGTCATGTTGGATGGCAGCAGGCAGGGAAGGGGCAGGCCATCTCCCCTGTCGGACATCATTTGGCTGTGATGCATGCATGCCACTGGTCACCTCTTGGGTGTGCATTGCCAAGCGTTCAGGGCTTGCTAGGAGTTACCTTAGCACACAGTTTTAAGGCATTAATTGGGACACCAATCAAGGACCCAATATCAGAGGAAAAGTGCCAAATATTCTGTTCTATGAGGGATCCAGCTAAAGCTCCATCTGATGCTCATTGTGTTCACAAGGCCCATGTGTGCTTTGTCCTCACYCTAAACTAGAAGGTGTGAGAGTGAGAAGACTGCCTTGTTATTGTGCCTGGGGTGACTCCTGATAGYTCTTGGAGAGGAAGGTTTGGTGGGAGAAGGGGTAGGGGCAGGGTACAGGCCACTGTTATGACCCTAAAAGTTGAAATGAGAATGAAAYATCAGTCTGTCTGCTGTGAAAGGAGCTCTGCTGTGGGCTCCAGCAGAGCCGGGGTTTCCCTCGGGCTGCCTAAGGCTTGTTTCACGCTGTGGAGTTGGACCCACCAGCCAAGGGCTGCTGCTGAAAGCACCCATTTCCCTGCTGTGCTGGGCACGGGCACTGCTCTGCTGAGGATGTTTTGGGGTCAGGCTGGATGAGATAACCGCTTCATTAATGTAACCCTGATTAGGCAGTCAGGGACCGCATCGGAGTCCAAGTCATTAGGAGCTGTCAGCAGCCGAGCGTTCAAGTGGAAGGATGGGAGAGGAGGAAGGAAGAGCCAAAGGGGCTGTTGCAGTGGTGTGTCAGCTCAGTATTTATGAGGGGAATAAGCCACTGGTGTTTTATGGCCTGCAAGATGCTGTTTTCTCTGGGTCTGTTTGATTAGATAGGATTATCTCAAGGGCTTGAATGGCACATCATTGATTTCTGCTCACTTTCATGGGGACATTCAGCAGCCCTAATCTATACCCCCTGTTTCTGAAATGCTAAGAGGTGGCAGCCACTGCTGGGGGRCAGCCTGTTTCAGGAGGGGTGTTTGGAAGTGTGCACCCCTTATTTAGTCTGACTCCAACTCCCCTGCTTTCCTGCTCTGTGCCCTCCGTTTTGATTGCTTTTGGGCCGTCACACATTGTCTCCCAAAATCGAGTTGATAGGATGATTCTGTCTCCTTGATGTTTCGGGGAGAGCTGGACAAGAGCAGGAAAGGAAAGAGATGGGAGAGGAATTTAGCAGCTTCGAGGGGTGACCAAGAAGACCAAAATTCCCCCGTCTCTAGCTGGTATAGCACTGTGGGAATGAGTCGCGGTCAGAGGTGTGAAGAGGTAGGGACCAGATTTAGGGTTATTGGGCAGGTGATGGGTTTTCCAGCTTCCTCTGCCCAAGCCCTTATTTAGCATTCATCACCCATGTGGAAACCTTGTAAAAATCCTATGCCAGGTACCCAACCCTCAGAAGCCTGTCCTTGTGGGTGCCAGAGTGCTTCGGGTAAGAGCAGTGTGGCGCTGGCAGCGAAGTCAGGCGGGTGAGCCTGGCCAAAGTGAGTCCAGGTATTTAAGGGCTGCAACAGAGACCAGCCTTCCTCATTTCCATGTTGTAGCTGCTGGCAGAATCCCGAAATGAGATGGGAAGTGGCTTTGTAGCCATTGTCCATATAGACTGGAGGCTGAGGGGTTACAGAGCAGACTTTTCCAACAGGGTAACAGTCTTCTGGCCAGGTGCAGAGAGAGGTCTTTGTGCCGTGGAGGCAGGGAGCAGGGCAGGAGAAAAAGGAGC